>JBBJLR010070473.1:0-11015 GCA_037577145.1 Brachypetersius gabonensis
GGTTCTGTAAACGCTGCAGCATTTCTCTTATTCTGAGGTTTCCTCCTTTCCTTTAAAATGAGGCTTTAAAGAACAATGTTTTAATTTGGAAATTAGGAGAAATATTGGTGCAAATAAGAAAAAAAACTAGGAGCAATTTCCTCCGGGATCAATAAAGTTTTTAGATTCTAATTATTTGTTTTACTTGCTGCTGTCGTTTGAAGCGTTTGTGGCAGCTCCAGACCAGAATCTCCCGGTGGATCGTCTCAGTGTTTCTCTTGTTTTTCGTTTTGTCCTTCTTAAAGCCCTGCATTTTTATTACTGTAAATTAAATGAAAAGAGCCGAATACGGGTTTACCTTTACATTTTCTTTAAGAGTGATGCATTAAACTGAGTTTAAAATGAAATTGTGTTCTGGGAGCAGATTTGGGGGCAGATTTAGGGTTTACACTTGAAAATATAAACATTTTTAAGCGTTTGTTTTACCAAAACACAACAGCAAGGTTTTTCATTATAGGCAGGTGCTCTTGGAACGTAACCCCCACGAAAAGTGGTGGGTTACTTTATATATGTCTGTATTGCTCTTAGCTAACTTTAAATGAATTAGTGGAATTTGGCTGATGTGCCGTTAGAAGCCTTGTTTAACATCTAGATCCTCTAATGTTCCCACAGCTAGTGAGATGCACAGTACCTGTGAGTTTAAGGGAGCATAGAAGTGAGGAAAATATCATTTAGAGATGGAAAAACCACCGGTAAGGTTGGAGAACCATACAAAGAAGGCAGGAGAGCGTGTGTAGGAGGGGGTGGGGGCTAAAGAAAGTGTGAAGAGAGGTGTAAAAGCAATCTTTGGGCCTAGTAGCTGCTATTCCATGGCAAATTCGAAAGCCATTAGAGGCATTAGACGCGGGCACAATGAGAGAAGAGCGAGAGAAATGAGCAGCAGGCGGGAGATCCCAACACAAGAGCTTTAGGGAAAGAGCAGCGACGGCTCCAGTGATCGTCTCCCTCACTCAGAGTGTCCTGCCAATCACTGGCGGTATCAGGAGCTCTAATTAAAGTGCTTGTAAAGCGACTGCTGAATTCCAGATGTGTCTACTTGGTGCTTCTGTGAGCTTCTGAGGGGCAATTGCATGTTCTAATGGCTTTTAATAGGGCTGTAATGATGATATTCTAATGAATTCTCATAAGGCTTCTAACCACAAAGTTCTTCCAGCAGTAGAAAGAGCTGCGGCAGTGAGGCTGTGGTGAAAATTGGATGAAAGCTATAGAATGTGAAAGCTGTTGTTTTGCAGATCAAGCCGTCAAGATGAAGGAATGTGACTCAGTTAAGCACAGAGCCATTATTACTATTTAGCTACGCCAATTAAATGCAATTAATAGGACCATCAAGTGATTCAAATAATTTATCTGAGCTAATCCCGTTATTATGTGCAGTTAATCTGGATTAATCGCATTTGTCTGACTTGTTCAAAGCTGACCCCGAAGGAAGATTTTTTCTGTTTCAAATTTGCATTCAAAAGATGCTTAGTCAGAATGTACCCTTAGCATTATTTTTGTCTGGTGAAGGCAGTGTTCACACAACCTCAATATAAAAATCTTATGGTTCCCATCAAGGGATGTTCTAAAATAGTAAATTATGAATGGTAACACAAATATAAACATAAATAAGACCATTAAAATTGATAAGAAACCACACCATACCAGCCGTCAAAGTACTCACTGAAACGGTTTTTATATATTTCTGCTTAATGAATTTGCCAAAATATCTGAGGTTTGTGAAAACTGTTGATCTTTAAGTAGCCAATAGCCACCGATAGAGCTAGCTAACTGTTCTTAGCATGTAGTTACACTCTTCACCAGAAATGTTCAATCTGCAGAGAAGCTTGTCTTGTCCCTAAATAATTTATACAGCTTGTGTGAGAAGAACACATGATAAATAACAATAATACCTCTACATGATCTGGTCCTCTGAGGTTGGAAAGGTAGCTAAAAGAGTTTGAAGATGGGTCGATAGCTACTGGCTAGCTTACCTTTCAGGGTGTTTACGCTCCAGGTGCCTGGTGAAGGTTGAGGTAGTCTCGGCTGTCTCGGTCAAGGAGACTTTGCAAAATCTGCATTTTGCCAAATGCTGCTTTTTTTAACCTGTGCTGCAAAAAAACCCCTCTGTATTCTATGAATGCAAAATTACTGAAGAATTTGCTAACATTATTTTTGTAGCTTACAGACTAGCCTACTACTGCTGATATTACTGTAACTGACTGGCTAGGCTCACTGCTCACTGCGAGGCTGAATCTAATGGTTAACTAATCACTATTTTGACTGGATGAGCGCCAGTGTCTGAATCACAAAAAAATACATGTCTGCCATTGATTGGTTGCATTTGAAGGGCGCAAAATAATAATAATAATAATAATAATAATAATAATAATAATAATAATAATAATAATGTTGCAGTATCATGGATGCTGTTGGCTTCAAATCTCCCGACCACTATATCAATCTGAGACAGCAAGACTAAGACAGCGAGATCGAGACCAAAGACTGTTGAGACTATGACAAGACCAAGACCAAGACCACATGAAAGTGGTCTCGAGATCAAGACCGGTCTCGAGACATCCAACTCTAGTCTGACCTCATAAATGCTTTACAGAATGAATGGGCACAAATTTCCCACAGAAACTCCAAAACCTTGTGGAAAGCCTTCCAAGAAGAGTGGAAGCTGTTATAGCTGCAAAGGGGAACCGACTCCAGATTAAAGTTTGTGTGTCTGAACGCAACGCCATTAACACTAGAACCGCCAACATTCCAGTCCCCCTAGAACGGCCAAGGGGGCTCATTTTGACCCCCCTGCTGCAACAGCGTCACCGATGCTAAGATGTCAAGTGGCTCATTCCCATCTTCTTTTTTCAATAATAATGGAGACTCAACTAAATAAGTGTTTATAATATATATTTTTGTCTTAAATTTCGCTGTCAAAGTCGGACGATGTCACAAGAGTCTGGCGTTGCTAAGCAACCGGGAGCGGGGGGAGGGGCTGTATACGCTGATCTAAATGAGGTGGTAAAAATGACTCCTCGGTGGTTCTGGATATAAATGGTCGTATTTATTTTTCTTTTTAGCACACACTCAACAGAATCCACAAGATGATTAATAAAGCCATTTTAGGAAAAGTCACAAACCTAAAGATGTTTTATTTTAACAGAACTACAAGCATTTGAAAACACCAGGTTCTAGTGTTAAAGTCCCTGTTGCTGTAAAGGTCAGGTGTCCCAATACATTTGGCCATATAGTGTAGCAAAGAACTTGCCACATGTTGCAGTGAAATATACGAAGGAGACATGGCCTTTTAGATTTTACGCCTTTTTCCTAAAAGAAATTTTGCCACGCTTTTGGAATGGCAAGTTTGTAGTCAGTGGTGTAGCGGGGAACAAGCAAACAGACTTAAGTAATGCTGTCGCTGGCTGTGTTTTCAGAGCTGTATCAGTATTCTGTGCTGGAATCCCTACCCGTGGCATCTGTGGTAGCCAGACTGAAGGCAGCAGATGCAGATATTGGATCCAACGCAGAGATGGACTACCGCATAGTGGACGGAGACGGCCCTGGCATGTTCAACATTACCACAGATGAGGAGACGCAGGAAGGAGTCATCATACTACAGAGGGTGAGAAAACTTTACTCAGATAGAAGGAAAATAAAGTGCCGTGACTTGTTACAGTGCTTTACCAAGGTTAACCAGGGCCTCGGCTGGCTTATAAAGGGCCAACACCATTGATTTTTTTTTTCCCCCGTGGTCCATGAATGGGATTTGTCCAGGAGTGACTCGACCTACCAGAATCTGAACCTTTCAGAAATGTAATCCAGGTTCTTTGACACAGAATGACCAAAGGCCTTGGAGAATATCTGAAACTTCAAGTGCTTTTGAAAGAAGTACAGAGATGTGTTCCAGAGAGTGGAGGCAGCAGCAGTGAAGGCTTTGTCCCCAATGGACTGCAGTCTAGTGTCGGGGACAGAGTGGAGTATCACACAGTCTGAGATAGTGTGCAGGGGTGAATCGGGTCTGATAAGAGCTCGGGAGCAAGGGCACGGAGTGGGTGAGGTGGAGGATTGCCAGCCAGTGGAGGCGCATGAGGGCAGGAGTCATGGTTCGAATTACAGGGGGTAGTGTACCCCCTGATCAAAACCCAAACCCAAAAATTGCAGTTTGTGGGGGTTCCTAACAGTGTAAAGAATGCAGTACCCCCCAATTATGGAGGGGTAATTCTCACTCTGGCAGGAGTGATGTGCTGCCAGGGCTCAGTCTGAGTGAGAATCTTAAAATGACAAATAAGGAGGAGCCTAAAAGTCTTCTTGATCTTGTTTTGAGAATAATATACTACATAAGAGCAGATTTTTATGATTGTTTTAAGATACGTTTTCCTATTTCAAGAAATATTACAATTTATAATACGCAGTTTCACTTGTTTCTAGTCTAAAGATTTCTTGAAATAGGACAAAATATATTAAAACAATCTTTATATACTATATAAGTGCAACAAATCCGCTCTTATATAGTATATTATTCTCGAAACAAGATCAAGAAGACTTTTAGGCTAGAAATCAGACTGCAAGTCTTGGTTAGATCAGGAGTTTTAGTAGTGTACAAAAAGTTCTATAGTATGTTTTATTAGTGCTTTTTTGTGGACTTCAGTTTGGCCTTCAGTACCATCCTCCTTCAATATCTGCGAGCTGCTATAGGCCTATAGATCTGCTAGTGGATTAAAGACCTCCGGACCAAGAGAAAACATACAAGGTTGGCTCCCACCCGTCTGCCTCCCTCACCACCAGCTCAGGAGCTCCACAAGGTTCTTTCCCTTGATCTGTTCTCTCTATATACCTTTGGCTGCTTCTTCAGCCACCTCCAATCAGTCTAACAATAAGTTTGCCTGCACTAATGCTGTGTTACGGCTGTCAGCGAGGTGTACAGAACATAACCCTGGAGATGGTCATGAACTTCTGGAGACCTTTCTACTCATCACTGACAGAGTGGTGGAGTCTTTTAGGTCTCTGGGTTCCACCATCACCAGTGACCAGAAATGGGAGACACGCTCATCCAAGGTCATCAAACAAGTTATCCAGAGTATATTCATCTTTGGTTTTCTATGGAAGATCTCTTTAAAAAATTCCACAGAGCCATCTAATGGCACATATCATGCAAAATTCACTTTTTTAAAAAAACACACAGGGGTTGACTTTATTTTTTTGCTCTAGCATTCTAATGAGTACCTACATGAAATAACTGGTCTGGGGGGGTAGGGGGGTCTTGGGGGGCCTTGGGGAGGGGGTGGGGGTGTGTGTAAATGACATAATCTGGGATTAAGGCATTCAAACCTAAATTGTATGATTTAACAGAGTAAATAACAAGGAATCAAAAAAGGTCGTTTTCATGGGTTTCAATTGACCAAAAGTGGCCCGAAGAAACTGAATGTATAGTAAAAACGGGCGAGAGGGTTCAATATTTGCTCTTGTAGTGCATCATTCCCACATCACTTCCATGAATACAGTTGCTGCAAAACCAGAAGTTTTGGGGCTGCTGCCTATGCTTTAAACATTCAAGGTGGTTCTTCCAGCTCCAGCTTTAAGGTTCACCACACCTGTTTGTTCAAGGTCCCTGCACCTGTGACAAGCACACACACACACACACACACGCACACACACACACACCACAGCTCACAGCTCTCAAACCTGTTGCCATATGTTTAAAAAAAAAACAAGCTTGCGTTAGGTGGGTCGTATTTCTTTAACTCCGACAACAAATCACTGTAAACAGCTGAAATGTAAATGAGCACAGGAAACATCTGTTTTACAATCTGAGAATAATTAACGTTATTTTTTCAGACAAATTGTAAAAAAAAAAAAAAAGGCCAAGACGTCAATATACAATTGAGAAGCTCTAGGGGGTCAGATAAGCAAAGTTATTTCTCAAATGTCTCCATTTCGTTAAACTTTTTTATTCTGGCTTTTCTCATGTTTTTCATTTTTCAAACAATCAATAGCTTTGCCCTCGCGTTGCTCCGTGAAGTCAATAGAAAAACTTCAAAATGCAAGATGTGTTAGAGAATGGCCGGGGGTGGAGGGGTGGGGGAGGGAGTTGCTAGAGGTTATCAAACTTTATTGGAGTTTGTGAACGAGAAAAAGAGAGAAAGAAAGGGAGAATTAGAGACAGCTTTGAACGATCACATTCCAGGAAGATGTTGGACGGAGATATTATTATATGGTCTGTATCGTTTGAACGTGTTGCAGAGTGAGAAATGATCCATTTTACTTGGGATGTTCAAGGTTCGAGTTTGCTGTAGGTATAAAGACAGAAATTGATTTCTATTCATTTGCTCTTTCGTGTCCTTTCTTCTTTCTTTCCACCCTCCTTGTAGTGGCCCCTCTTCCTTAACCTTCCCTTTTCTCTCGGATCTCTCCGCAGCCTCTCGACTTTGAGACGAAGAGCACTTTCTCTCTGAGGATCGAGGCCACTAATCGAAATATCGACCCTCAGTTCCTGACCTTCGGCCCATTCAGCGACGTCACTGCCATTAAGGTCAATGTAGAGGATGTAAATGAACCGCCGGTCTTCGCCACTCAAGTCAGTAGGATGACGGTGTCTGAGGCCGCCAGAGTGGGAACCATCATCGGAACTGTTTCAGCTCACGACCCCGATATCGCCAACAGCGCAATCAGGTAATAAAAAGTGCTCAGTATACAGTAATCCCCCCCTTTTCGCTGCCAGGAACGTAACGTCCGGGGATGTGTGGGGACGGTACCTTGCCCAAGGGTACCTTAGTGGTGCCACTAGCAGTCCTGGGATTCAAACCCATAACCTTCTGATAGCCCTAACCGCTAAACCACCAGCTGCCCCATCCCATGTTGAATTCACCAAATAAAACAGTATTTGTGCATTAAAATGTGTAGATTATTATTATTATTATTATTATTATTATTATTATTGTTACTATTATTATTATTGTTATTATTATTGTTATTATTATTATTGTTGTTGTTGTTATTGTTATTATTATTGTTGTTGTTGTTAACAACAACAACAACAATAATAGTAATAATAATAATAATAAAACTTTGCTGGTGTTTCATTAAATGTGTTGCCACTCAGACCATTTGAACTAGTGGCGCCAGAGATCAACACTGATTTTAATCACTGTTTTTTACTTTAATATCTCTTTAAAGCAATTTATAAAGTCTTACATGTTCTTCATATTCTTACTTTTCCCAGTGACAGCATAGATAAAAAAATACCACTCCACATGCATACGGAGCAATTTCCTAGAGTAGTGTAATAATAATAATAAAGTGCAGGACTTTATTATTCTGCAGCCACAGATGTGTAACGGTGTGTGGCTCGGTGTGATGGACAAAGTGAAGTGCATGAAACAAAGCTGTTGAGGGCAGTTTATCTCTTGCTCTACACCTTTTTGTTTGTAAAAGTCATGCCCTTTCCGAGCTGAGAGGCGGAGGATTACAGGAGGAACAGACACCTGCCCGGCAGCCACCCGCTGAATCCAAACTCCCTGCGGCCTTTTGTTGCAAAAACACCAATTATGAAAAGTTTCTTGTCGAAGAAACCAGTCTGTCATCTTCCTGCAACACTCGCGTTTGGAATGATGTCATTATTGGAAGGAATTTCCCTGCAGAGTAAAAAAAAAAAAGCTTTTTTTTTACACTCAATACCTTTTATTTTGTTTTTTATTGTACAGGCGGCACCAACAGGTGTTAGCAACTGAAAGGAATGTGGTGTCTTGAATGGAATGTGCTTTTTAATCATTTTTATCTGTGAATATTTGTAAAAAAAAAAATATTTGGGGAAGGAAAAAATTCCAAATTAAATTGAATTAATAAATAATAAATATATAAACATTTAATTAGCACAAAGAACCAAGAGAGATACAAATATAGATACTAAATATTACAAAACTAATAAAGAGAATGTAAAAAATAAAAAAAAAACTATAAAACAGATTCCGCCAGAATATAATTTCTTTTTTTATTGTTTACAGTCTTTTTGTAGAACGGTTGGAATCACTTTGGATGAGGTTTTCTTTTCAGTGTATATACAGTAATAACTTAAGCAGATAGTTTTAGTTGTTTTATTTAATATTTTATGAGAAATAAAAAGAAGGAGAAATGATATACTGTAAATATTTACATTCTTTGTTTTCAAATTCAATCTGTTTTTACAGTATTTTAATCCTGGTTCTGAATCCGAGTCATTTTAGAATTTTCTAGGGCTCAATTTATTTGCATTAAAATGTTCTATATTTTTACTCACAGTTTGTTACACATTTTTTAAAACGTGTAAAGCATTTTATACACGAAATTGGTAATAAAAAATGTTGGGGGGCGGGGTGCAGCTCACAGATATAAACTTTTGATCTGTAGTGTATATCTGTGAGCTTTGTGCATAAAATGCTTTACACATTTCAAAAAATGTTAGTAGTTTAACTGATAATTGTGACGTCTGGCCAGCGGCCTCTGGGGGGCGCCTGGGTTTTCTTTATGTCTAGGTCTTTTATTTTGACATCCTGAGTACACCAGTGCGGTAATAGCCATAGGATAGGTTCCAGCTGTGGGTGAACTCAGGATTAAGTGTGTGTGTTAGGGTTATTGGTTGTAATGGATTTTAGATATTTAAGTTCAGTTTAAGTGGACCTCAGTGTCGGTCCACCGTCGTCTTACCGTCGTTTATACCTTGGCTGTTAGCACTAAAGGTATCCTTGTTTATAGTTGGAGTAGACTCAGACAGAGCCTTAAGTCATAATGAAGTCAGGGTTAACCTTGTGTGTATCGGCCCTCAGGTTTTGTTTTGGTTTAAAAATAAAAAGTAAAAGACAATGGAAGCCTGCCTTTGTTCTTGCTCTCAATGGGGAAACGCCAAGCGACATGACAGTAATGAAAATAGCCGTCAGAGTTGTAGGACACATGTAGCCTCAGTGTTCATCTCTGAGAGGCTCAGAAGCTGCAGAAGCGCCCGGAGCCCGGAACAGAATCATCTCTTTAACTCTGTTACTCGCACAAATTCAGTTTTTAGAGACATGGTAAATCCACATAACGTGGCAGGCGACATCATGGCGAAGGACACTGGCGTTTATCAGACGTGTCTTTCCCTCGTCTTTTCTGCCACGGCGCTCTGCTGACGTGGAGAAGAGCCTTCGCTGTGGAATGCCCGCGGGACCCGTGGCCTTCAAACTCACAAACTCCTGACACCCACTTTGGGGAGCCTCACCAATCACCGCCCTAATCGAAGGAATATTGCGCTTTGGACGCTTGTGATTTTAATCTAAAAATCAAATTAGATGACCATTGTGGTTAGAAATTGCTTCTCTTTTTTTGCTGCACGTCTGTCTGAGCTCATTTGCCCAGAGTGGGTTTGATCACATTAAGCTTTCTTATCCTCAAGGGTTCGGTGGGTATGATGTATGTTGAAATACAGCGAACGTCGAGGCTCTTTCTCATAACAGCCAGAATCTTGATTGAAGAAACTCGAACATCATGCGTCGTATCTAAAGGGGCAGATGGCGGCAAATCCGAAAAAATAATTCATAATTAGTAAAACGACAACTTGTTGATAGTCATTTTAATTGGGCTTTGAATGGTGGGAGACGCCGGCGTCAGACTCGCTAATCAGGTGGATCATCTTAATGACTGCGGCATCTGCGGATAGATAAGGACTGAATGAAAGGCGAAACGTCGTCTCAGTTTTGAATGTGGGGTTTTTCTTTTTTGCTTTTTAATGAGGAGCAAAACCTCCAGAGTGACAGGTTCTCATTATTGCATGCACGAAAGCATGCATGCGAGCACAAGCACGCATACACATGCATACACACACACACACACACACACATGCGCGCGCGCAAAGTAACGTAGGACTTAGTGCAGATAAATAAAAATTACCACTTCAACAAACCTCATTTTTAACAGCATTCCGCTTGTCTGGAGATCCTTTCCCAGTGACGTGGTGTGTTTTTCATAACTGGGAGGGCAGCAACTGGTGGCCTGGTGGTTAGGGTGTTGCTCCTGGGGTCATGGGTTTGAATCCCAGGACTACCGGTGGCACCACTGGGGTCCCTTGAGCAAGATATTGCGTAATAAATTCTCTATATTTATTAAAAAAAATACTTTTGGGCACTTACCCTCTTAACTCCACGTTTTCTTATGCTTTAACCTGATTTTTCTTTGACAGGATCTTTAACGTGTGTGACTTAGCTGATAGTAACTTGATTAAATAGTGGATGTTGATTTGAGTTTAGCTTTTCAGGTTTGAAGAACAGACGTGAACTACTTGAGCACTGATGTGCGCCGCTCTGCATAAAAGCATCTGATCTATGCTATAAACGTAAATGTAAATACGGTCCCCACACGCTGCTCTCAGAGTGCTGTGAATGTGTTCAATGCAGAGAAGAATTTCACGTGTGTTTGTGACGCACAGCACACACGTGAGTAGCAAACTGTGCATTTAACACTTTTACCTGGTGAAGCAGTGGGAGGTCAGGGAGCAGCGTATGGGGACAGGACTTTGCTCAAGAGCTTCTCAGTGTGGCCACTGCAAGTCCTGGGATTCAAACCCACAACCTTATAATCACAGGGGCAACTCCTCACCCACTAGGGGGCACCAGCTGCCCTGTGTGTTGTGGGGTATTCATATGTGACTCTAAGGCACACTTCATCAATAGCACAGGGGCCAAGTCTCACATCAGATTTTGCTGCCTGGCACTATTCTAACGATATCTCTCATCACTATTATCTACATCCCAAATGAGTCTAGACCAACATAATTTATACACTGCATGGACAAAAATATGTGGACATACACGACTAGTCAAAAGTTTTAGAACACCCCGGTGTTTCTGTCTGTTTGTATTGAAATCCAAGCGGTTCAGTGTCTCACTGTTCATTCAGCAGAAAGTACTTCCCGTAAGCGTGCGTGTGTGTGTGTGTGTGTGTGTGTGTGTGTGTGTGTGTGTGTGTGTGTGTGTGTGTGTGTGTGTGTATGTGTG
>JBBJLR010070484.1:0-11015 GCA_037577145.1 Brachypetersius gabonensis
ACACACATGTATATATATACTGTATGTATGTTTATATACATCCATCCATATATAGATGCAAGATACTTTTCTTTTCCAACGTGAGTCAGTCCTCGTCAGTCGTGCTCTTTAACCAATCATAACTCACCAGGAGCGCAGCCTACATCCTGTTTACATGAAATAAAGCTGTTACAGAGCAGGTTTAAGCTTACGGACCTGTTGCTGTGACAGCAAGTCCGAGATACGAAGAACAAAACAATCCAAGATCAGGACAAATCCACAACAGTCAAATCCAGGTACCTGAGTTAGCCACGTACGAAGAACGGACTCCTGGTTCCAGCACTCACTCCAGTGTTTACACTGGAGGATCTGTTATCATTTATCTAGGACCTCAGATGGGCTGGAGGGAGAACAGTCTGGTGGAAGCTTCATACGGTCAGATGCACAGGTTTTCTGGGAAATGGTTAAATGTGCCTTAAGTTTTGCACTTTTACTGTTTTTACTTTTCACTTGATATGTTATATTCAGTAAATAAACGGTGAGAGTGTGCAGACGTGTGTGTGTGTGTGTGTGTGTGTGTGTGTGTTAGACGTCATTGGATTGGGCTCCAAAATTTTCTCACAGGTTTCTCAGTTTGAGAGATAAACTAGATGATTAGTGTGTTACTGATCAATACTGTAATCAATACGACTCATATTCAGTCAGTCCACACTGAACACAGGCGTCCCTCCATCTTTCCCTCCATCTTTCCCTTCATCGTTCCTTTTATCTTTCCCTCTATCCTTCCTTTCATCTTTCCCTGATCCTCTCTTCTCCTTTTCTTCTCCTCTCTCTCTCTCTCTCTCTCTCCCCCCTCTCCCCTCTCTCCTCCCTCCTCTATCTCTCTTCTATTCTCTCTCTCCCCTCTCCTTTTCCTCTCCTCTCTCTCCTCTCCTTTTTTCATTCTCTTTCTCTCCTCTTCTCCTCTCTCTCCTCTCCTCCCCCTCTCTCTTCTATCCTCTCTCTCCCCTCTCTTTTTCCTCTCCTCTCCTCCCTTCTCTCTCTCCTCTCCTTTTTTTCTCCTCTCTCTCCTCCTCCTCTCCCTCTCCTTTTTTTTCTCCTCTCCTCTCTCTCTCTCTCTCTCTCTCTCCTTTATCTACCCCCCCTCTCTCCCTCTCTCCTTTCTCTCTCTCTCTCTCCTCTCTTCTCTCCTCTCCTCTCCTTTTCTTCTCCTTTCCTCTCTCTGGTATGTTCTCCTGTCCTGTATCTCCTGGAGGATCGTTCTAAGAGGCTTGGGGATCATTACTTTAGCTCTAAGCCTGTGAGAGCTGATGTGAGCACGGACGCTGTGCATAAAGATCTTTATCCCTGACCCAGATCTGAGACAAAGTCAAGCTTAGTGCAGTGAAGACAAATGTTTTGTCTTCATTTGGTAATGTTCCGTATTTAATATGAACATAAATCTATAATCTGGCAGCTCCACCCTTCTCACTGGACCTTGCAGAGAAGACAGAATTGCATCAGGCGTGAGTTTCGCTTGATAAAGCAGATCTTTAGATTGAATATGTAAGGTTATAATATCAAGTGCACAGTGATACGACCCATGTGTCTGTAGTCTGAGACCCTGCGACCTGCACTAAAGCTCTCTAAACATGAATCGACCAATTAGTGTCTAAATCTGTGGTGTTCCTCAGGGCTCGCTTGTGGGCCTGATGGTGTTTACCCAGTAGAAGCAGCTTGACGGTCCTGGCATCCTTGTCGGCGTCCTCCTTCAGCTTCTTCTCCAGCTCCCTGGAATGTTTCTCCTCAGCGCTTGCCCCAGCACCCATCTTGGCCCTGGATGAGTGAAGTCTGGATTGGATGATCTCTCGAACGCCGCGAGGCCCACCAGGTACCGTCCACCTCACAGCTCGAACCTCGACTGGCTGAGGTGAGTCAGCCAGTTGTTTCGAGTCTTAGAGGGATTTTGGGTTTGGGATGATCACCTGGGTGTTGCCGGCCAATGAGCAGCAAGGACAGAGGGTGCGGGGGCACAGGTGACCTGAGATTTAGGTGGAATACGCTGAGGTCAGCAGGAGGGGCTAATCTGACCGCACCTCAGAGAGAAGAGGAGAGACGGGCGAGAGACATCAATCTTTTATCCTGTTTTATACAGTTTGAGCTCTTATTGGTGATCAGTTTCTCTCATCCTTCACATTTCATTACACTGATGATCGACAGAACTGATCAATATTCATCAGATGTATTGATGAGTCACTTCGTGGTGAATGTGTGTACGTGTATGTATGTGTGTGTGTGCGTGAGAGAGAGAGAGAGTGTGTGTGTGTGTGTGAGAGAGAGAGAGTGTGTGTGTGTGTGTGAGTGAGTGAGTGTGTTTGTGTGTATGTGAGTGTGCGAGAGAGAGAGAGAGTGTGTGTGTGTGTGTGTGTGTGTGAGAGAGAGAGAGAGACAGGGACAGTGCGTCAGTTCTGGTATTAGATTAATTGCTCCATGAGGTGTTGAGGACTCTGAGAATTATTCACTAGATTAAACTGTAATTAACCCCTGAGGAGCCTCTTCACCATAATCTACAGTCAAAACACACACAGTCTGAAACCATTTTACAGCTATAATTAAACACAGCCATTTATATTGTGAATGTATGGCAGGATTGAACGTTCACTCTGTACAAAAGTATTCAGACACTCTTCTACCATCAAATGCTCACAAAAATGTTCCAGCATCAGTACGGACCTCGCTAACGCCTTCATACAATCAAACTCTCACAGCAGTGTTCCAACATCAGTACCTAACCTCACTAAAGCTCTCATACAATCAAACCCTCACAGCAGTGTTCCAGCATCAGTATCTGACCTCACTAACGCTCTCATACAATCAAATCCTCACAGCAATGTTACAGCATCAGTACCTGACCTCACTAACGCTCTCATACAATCAAATCCTCACAGTAATGTTACAGCATCAGTACCTGACCTCACTAATGCTCTCATACAATCAAATCCTCACAGCAATGTTCCAGCATCAGCACCTGACCTCGCTAACACTCTGATAATTTAGATGGCGCGGCCACGTCCACACGCCTTCCTGACTGCTCCGCACAGACTGCTCTTTTAGTTTCTTATTTATTTATTGGGATACATTACACTGTGTGTTGTACTTGTATGACTATGCATGTGACAAATGAAGAATCTTGAATAAAGAATCTTGATACACTCAAATCCTCACAGCAATGTTCCAGCATCAGTACTGACCTCACAAATGCTCTTATACAATCAAATCCTCACAGCAATGTTCCAGCATCAGCACCTGACCTCTCTAACACTCTCATACATTCAAATCCTCACAGCAATGTTCCAGCATCAGTACTGACCTCACTAATTCTCTCTCATACAATCAAATTCTCACAGCAATGTTCCAGCATCAGTACCTGACCAGTTTTCCCAGGACAGGCAGTAAAGAGTTAATCTCTGGTTTCAGTGCTGGAGGAGCAGCTGTGGTACATTTTAGGGAAAAATGATTAATTTTATGAACTGAAATGAAGATAAAACGTTCTTCATTCTGACACTAAGTGTTTTTGATGAGCAGCAGTTTTTTATACTTGTGATAATTTTGAGACACTGAGTCATAATTATTGAGACTTTCTTGTCATTGAGACTGAATGGCTGTATTTTGTTCTGAGTGGCAGAAACCATGGAATCTTTTTGTCTTCATTGTGTGCTACATTTAAGCAAAACAGCATGAAGTTTAAATCAGTTAAGATTTGTTTACGCGTCTGTGTTTAAGCTGATATGTGTTATTGGAGTGTAAATGTGTGCATTCTTGTCTTTTGCTTAAACAAATAAAAATGAGGCACAGAAACAGAATGAGCTTCCGTTTGGGACGTCTGTTTCACATTTTAGAATGATTTGGAGGTTTTATGCTTTCAAATGTTCCTCCTGGCTGGGTGAGGATGTTTCTGAGTGTACAGTGCAAGAGTACTGAAGAGTACAGTGCAGTGCAGTGTGTGTGGGGAGCAGTGTGTGTGTGTGGAGCAGTGTGTTTGTGCAGTGTGTGTGGGGATGGTACCTCAGCAGGAGACCTAACCAGCAGGAGACCTGGGGTCTCATTTATAACCACTGTGGTCACACAAAACGGGACCTAAAGGATGCATATGCCTCTTCCTGCGCATACGTTGCGATCTATAGAAAAAAACCTGAGGGCAGAATGTGAGTATATGTGCACAAACTCTGACCCACGCATGCAAACATTTTGGAAGAAAAAAAATGCCACCGTGGGTGAAGAGGGTGAGTATATTAGTACATATAGGCCTACAGTAATTCTTTGTGCTCGTGAGTAATACACCATACATTCAGTTTCACATATTCAGTCACATTTATAGAAGTGAATTAATATATAAGTAAATATATATAATTCGACTCCAATGTTAATTTAATATACACCTACAATGCCTGTCACGGTAGAGAGATATGCGCTGTCCTTTTCTTTGGTATAAGCAGGTAAATACAGTAATAAATCAGTGTAATAAAAATACAGTAATACATGTAATTAATGATTTATAATTATTTATGATTTTTTTGGTTTTCCACTTCACTCACAAGCACACCTATTTCGGTTTTAGAAATTCTCGTACTTTTCCTCTGCCATGATGCCATTTTTTCAGGTTTGCATCGGAAGCTTAAATATTCATTGAGTAATTTGCATTCACCATGTATGGTTGAACGGGGGTGTGTCGAGGGCGGAATGTGTTGCAAATTCACCTGCGAGCAATCCCAGGTAGAGAGCGATTTATAATGCTATTTTTGCTTGCATGTGTGCCTTTTTCTTTGCGTATGCCATTTTAGTATTTTAGGCGCACGCACAGTTCTGCGCAAAGTTTTATAAATGAAATTGTGCGCACGTGGCCGAACCCACAGTCACGCCCCGACTCAGCCCATAATTTTACATATTCGAATATGTAAATAAAATTAAATTCCCGCTTTGTTCAGGGTTTTGTAGGAACAAAATATGTCTTGCTTACTGAAGCTGAGGCATGAAAAAATCTGTTTGGTGGATTAAGTAGAGGTATCTACAGCAAAAGAAAGTTGTTGGAGTGGCACAGCGTGATGGAGGGACTTAAGTTCGGAAAGTCGCACAGTGCCCGAAATTTAAAAGAAATGGTCGGATGTTAAAGTCGACGTGAAAAAGCGAGTCTTCACACCCCTGGAGGAGGGAGTGGAATTCTGAGGCTCACACCTTTCGAGAAGCGAGATGCTGCAATTATTGGAGACACACTTATAACTGGAATTTTGCCAGCGGCATCAGCGGGTGAGTTTTTTGTACTGTACTTGTTTGAGTTATATTAGGATGAACAAGCAGGCAGCAGATGTCGCATTACTTGTGTGTATTCTGTATCTGACAAGAGAACAAGAAGTGACCTCCGTTGTGGACGAAACTCCTGGCGGTGATGGCGCTGCTGTGCCGAGCACATCTTTGGGCGCTGGCTGCGCAGACACCCGCGCTTCTGAACCCGAGGGCCGACCGTCCGGCCGTGTGCTGACGGAAGCTGCACTGCAGTCACAAAATGCATTAGGCCGAGTCCATTCTGTAGGACATATTGCTAAAAATATATAAATGCTGTTAACTAAAACATACAAATGGTGTGCTATGTGACGTTAGACACGTTAAAATAATTAGTTTAATACATTCTTTTGATTGCCTGTTCTTACATTCTTTACACTCAAACGAAGTTGTGGCGCTGTCCAATTCCCAGGTCAGCTACAATGCGGCACACTTTCTGTGGACTATAGAGCATCAAACTACTAGAATTAAGATAAAAAAAAAACGCCCCTTAAAGAATAGTTTTCAACATTACTATTTTTGAATAAACAAATCATTCGTTGAGCCAAGCCATCTCGCCACAGCATTAATGAGATGCATCATTTGCACATTAATAGAATTAAAATACTTTCTGTTAACATAAGCAAATTCCTTCTCTGAAGGCACCTTTATAGCTACGTGTGTGCAGTCGATCGCTCCCATTACATTTGGAAAACCAAACATCGCTGCGAAATGCGCTTTAATGTTTGCCCGTTCAACCGCAGTGTAAGGAAATTGTTCATGTCTGGATGACAAACGGTTTATACCATCCCATACAGCGGGCATGGCTCGACTCAGTGGTGACTGAGAAATACCCGATATGACAGCGGGTTCACGCTGAAAAGCTCCTGTGGAAATGGAACCTAAAACGTATTTTGTGCTTCTCTTAACCTGTTACATATGAAGGCTGACCTGACACACACTCTTTCCTCCAATCACAGTCAACACAATCTGTCCCCAGGTCATATTCCCCATTCTGAGTCCTGGAGATGAATCCTCCCTGAATTCAGGGAACATAAAAACTGTAGAAGCCTGAAATGCTGTGCCCCCATCTAGCGAGTCGCTGTGCCCCTACACCCTCTAGTGTCGCTCATATGAATATAGCTAACAGTTGATAGTAGACCCCTGCCCGCCGCCCCATAGCCAGGTAGATGCCAGCCCGGTAGATCCGCTCTGACGCCGGTTTTGAGAACTACTGACAATATTTCTCCTCATTTGCAAATAAAAATATTGTTCTTTAAAGCATCATTTTAAATGATGCAGCGTTTACAGAACTTGAATAAGAAAACAAATCTCTCGTTCTCCCTTAAAAAATATATAAACAATAATATATATGTGTGTGTGTGTGTGTATGTGAATACCTGGATATATGTGTGTGTGTGTGTGTGTGTGTGTGTGTGTGTGTGTGTGTGTGTGTGTGTGTGTGCGTGTGTGCGAGGTTGTGCAATCTGTTCCTTCACTTCCTCCTGAAATTCAGGCGCGGCGCGAGCTGGAATCTTCTCCAGCAGCGCGAGGAGAGTTTGGGTCCAAAAGAGGAGAGACGTTGTCGGGGCTTCTGCAGCAAGAAGGTTCCTCCGGGTTCCTCAGGTAAGGAGCTGTTCTCCGAGTCTGCTCCGGGTCCTGCCGGTCCGGGAGGTTTCGAGTCGGGCTGGTTTAGATCACCTGTCCAGGTGAGTCTGGGTCAGAGAGCGCGCGGTCCGGTCGGAGCTCCACTTTCAGCTCGTGCGGTTTCACTCTGTACCTGGAGAGACCGGAGAGACTGAAGAGACCGGAGAGACCGGAGAGACTGGAGAGACCGGAGAGACTGAAGAGACCGGAGAGACTGGAGAGACCGGAGAGACTGAGAGACTCGGGACACTGGGCTGGGCGGACCGGGAATCCTGCGGCCCACCGACTCGAGCGGCCCGGGATTACAGGAAGTGGAGCCGCTCGGGTCCTCGGGTCCATTAGTGCAACAAATCGATTTATCTAATTTATTCACGTTCACACTCATACACACACACACGCGCGCGGTCCCATTACGAGACTAAACCTCCCGAAAGGCCAAAAACCTAATCTGGTTGCTGTTTAGGGGTAATACACTGACTGTGTGTGTGTGTGTGTGTGTGTGTGTGTGTGTCTGAGTGAGTGAGTGAGTGAGAGAGAGAGAGAGAGAGAGAGAGAGAGAGAGAGAGAGAGAGAGAGAGTGTTACCTCACTGGGCCTGAGGTAACACCCAGAAACTCTGTCTCTCACACAAGCACGGGCTGGTGTGCGGCATGTGTGAGGACGTGTGGATGTCTGTCAATAGCGCTACAAGTAAGGAACAGTGAATGCCCTTGTAAAGGTGTTTACAGCCAAACTGTTTTTGCCCTGTTCATGTGCAGTAATGGTGATAACAGTCGGAATAAAAACATCCTTCAGCAAGAACAGGGATAGAACTGAGTCGATATATAAGCTGTAGTTTAAGGTAATGTCCACGCAAGCATGCGTCAGACCAATTTTAATGTAATGTTTGGGGGGGGGGCTCTGTTGGAAGGGGGTGTATCATCGTGTTTTCGGAGGGGGGGCTGCGCTGCACTCGGCGTCTCGCGTGTTTCACTCATACAAACATCTAATGATTCCGGTGCAGAAGCAGACAAGGCATCTCGAGCCAGATATCGGGCCGTTCTGGGATCGGGCTGTTCTGCGGTTGGGTGGTTCTGCGGTCGGGCTGTTCTATGTTCGGGCTGTTCTTGGGTTGGGCTATTCTGGGGTGATATTTTAGATACTTGAAGGTATGGAAATTACTTATTGCACAAGTTGCTTATATACATACCCATGGCAATATCTGTCTGTAATATTGATATCACAGAATATGTAAATTAGCCTCTAACCATTCAGTGTTACTGACAGGAAGACCAATCACAGCTCCAGGTGAATTCCTGGGTATTCTGATGAATTGAGGTCCTCATGTCATTCAGCAGAAGATTTCCTGAATGTCCTCCTACTTTGTCGTTGTTGTTGTTGGGAGGTGAATCTGGCTCTGAATCAGTGCTCTGTGTTTGAGGTGTGGGTTAACTGTGGTCCTCTTTTCTTCTCAGACCCCGCTGATGAACAGGATGCTTTGAGGAACGGTGACTCTTGTTCTCCTTTGGCTTGACAGAAGACGCGGAGATGGTCTTCAGGACGTGGATGTTGTTGGCATGTGTCTGGATCCAGATCCACATCCAGATCCATGTGACCTGGACCCTGGAAACCTGTCCTGTAGTCCAGCGGAAGGCTGTGGATTTTACGGTTTCCTACTTGTCCCCCTATTTCCAAACATCAAACCCCATCCAGAACATTGAGGTGAACCAGGACACCTCTGAGCTGTATGTTGCGTCTCAGAATGTGATTGAAGTGCTGGACAACAATCTGGAGAAGACATGGGAGGTGCGGACGGGTCCTGTCGGCAGCTCGGAGTGCCAGACGTGTGCCTGCGGCATTGAGGCTGATCTCAATGCACCAGTGGACAACCAAGTGCTCCTGTGGGACCCATCTCCATTCATCTCATTTCTGTACATATGTGGGGGCAGCCAGTATGGCGTCTGTTCCTTTCTCGAGTTAGATGGTAATGAATATTCAGCACCCAAGTGCCTCTTCAGGAAAGAGATTAACTCTCCCTCCGAGTGTCCCGACTGCATCGCCAGTCCTCTGGGCACCAAAGTCAGCATTGTAGAGGACGGCCAGACGTCCTTCTTCTTCATAGCGGCAACAGTCAACAGCACGGTGGCGGGAGATTACGGTAGGCGGTCCATCTCCGTGCGTCGTCTTCTGTCCACAGAGGATGGATTTGATGACCACGTCAAGGGTCTAACTGTGCTTCCCAAGTACCAGGATTCCTTCCCCATTGAGTACATCTACACCTTCTCCACCCTGGGCTATGCCTACTTCCTCTCCGTCCAGAGAGAAGATGCCGCGCAGCCCACCTCCAGGTTCCAGACTCATTTGGGGCGGCTGCCGACGCGTGACACCGAGGCCTGGATGTACCGGGAGATCATTCTGGAGTGTCATTTCCGGCCCAAGCGAAGGAGGAGGAGCTCAGAGAACGTGGTGTACAACGCGGCGCAGGCGGCCCATTTCGGCCGAGCGGAGCAGGATCTGGCGAACGAGCTGGGCATGAAGGACGACAGTGGCGTGCTGTTCATGGTGTTCGCGATCACAGACGCCGATGGGAAACCCACCAGCAGATCCGCCCTCTGCGCTTTTCCTATCGTCAACATCAACATGGTGATCGAGCAGGGAGTGGATGCCTGCTGCTCCTCCAAACAGGGACGACTCTCCCGGGGCCTCGGCCACTTCCAGCCCAGCAGCAGCTGCCCTCAGGAGGTAACTCCGCCCCCTCACACACTCTCCACCTAGTCCTGCATTAAAGGGCCCAGTCAGGGAGAAATGTTTTTTAAATGGGTTTGATGAAGTTTTGAAGTTTCTGGAAATTCGTACATCCTACCGTCTGAGCTGCAGATACAGTAATTTTAGAATTCACTGTTGTGATGTCAGAAAGACAACAGGCTAATGTTATAGTGTGTGTTTAAATAAAGCTCAGCCAATTAGAACAGAGCTTAATTACAGTTTTAAAGGCACAGCCCGTTGATTGATTGATTGATTGATTGACAGGCGTACAACATGCGGTTAAATGTATCCCTGAATCAGTGCTGAGGTACTGCAGTGACTAGATCAATAGAATAATTTGATAAATGTACACATAAATGTAAATAAATACTGTATATGAATATGTTTACGACCAGTTGAAGGTTTCTGAATTCTTTTATAACCTGCAGGTGTTTTTCAGCTGGTTAAACTGAAAGGTGTTGCTTGAGCAGCTCTAAATGAAAATGTGTGAAATAAAGCCAGTTTTCTTTCTAAGGTGAGAGAATCTGTAACAGTGCAGGTCTGACTCCTATTAACTGGTTGTAGGTGATAAGGTGTCAAATTCTAGACTGTCCTTTAACTTTAAATGCTATTGTTCACTGTTTCAGCACTTAATAGCTCCTTAAATATCTAACACTGGTCTGGAGATGCACACTATTACTCAAATCGTGAAAAAAATACATTTACTGTATGTGTTAGTAAAGTAAATTTAGTATAATGGTATGGGGAGTATTATAGTATGGGGAGTATTATGGTACAGCGAGAGTTATGGTTCAAATAAACATCATTCAAACTGATGTTTTCACTCGTCTTCAGTCCTGCTGGCTCTGAGCTCCAGCCTGTGGAGAACATTGGTTCTGCAGCATCACTATCAGGAAATGACTCACAGCTTTTGTGGTGTTTGTTCACTGTTTTGTTGCGGTGTGGAGGTATGTGATCTGGAGGTGTGGTGATTCGTGGAGGTGTGTATAGGTGTGTGTGGAGGTGTGTAGGGCTGTGGATGTGTGGAGGTGTGTATAGGTTTGTGTGGAAGTGTATAGGTGAGTGGAGGTGTGTGGAGTTGTGGAGCTCCGGCAGTAGATCAGTGAGAGTTCGGACCTGCGGCAGTAGATCAGTGAGAGTCTGGACCTGCGGCAGTAGATCAGTGAGAGTCTAGACCTGCGGCAGTAGATCAGTGAGAGTCTAGACCTGCGGCAGTAGATCAGTGAGAGTCCGGAACTGCGGAAGTAGATCAGTGAGAGTCCGGACCTGCGGCAGTAGATCAGTGAGAGTCCGGACCTGCGGCAGTAGATCAGTGAGAGTCCGGACCTGCGGCAGTAGATCAGTGAGAGT
>JBBJLR010070505.1:0-11013 GCA_037577145.1 Brachypetersius gabonensis
CACAATTTATTTCTTTTTGTGAAGCTGCTTTGTGACAATGACCATTGTTAAAAGCGCTATATAAATAAAATTGAATTGAATTGAATTGATTTGGAAAAAGGCCTTTACAATCTCAGTCATGGGCATCTAGTGGTATTCATACACTGGGAGATATATATGGCACGAATGGACTGATGAGTTTTGAAGAACTTTGTCAACGTTTTGATATTCCCAAATATTTTTTTTATCTTCAACTGCAGTCAGTATTACATGCCTATGGAGTACCTTGGGAGTCAAATGTGCAAGTTCATCCAGTTATTAAAAAGTTACTGATTTCTCCCCTTAGAGGATTTGTCACCTTTTCATATCAATGGCTTTCAAAAGCAAATTACTCTAACATTCAAATACAGACTAAATGGGAAAGAGATTTAGCAACAGACTTTTTGGACTGGGAAAGGATATGGGATAATGTTTTCAGTGCGTCAAAGAAACCAAATCACCAATTGATTCAATTCAAGTTCTGTGATGGGGCATACTGGACACCCATTGATAGGTTTCATGCCAAGCAATCAACCAGCTTGAATTTTAGTTTTTGCAATAAAGGTATTCCAGGCACTCTCCAGTTCAATCATTCTGGAGAGAGGTAACCTTTATTTTGTCTGAATTATTAGAACTACATATCCGTCTACAACCCAGCTTATTGTTGCTTAATGGTGACTCACAGATTGAGTGTTCTGAGAAACAAAGAAAAGTGTGGCTTGCAGGTCTAACAGCTGCAAAAAAACATATTGTACAGAGGTGGCTACCCCCACATACACTTTCGATGAAAAAAATGGTTGTTATACTTTCAAGAGATTATAATGATGGAACTGTCTACTGCAAGGATCCATGGTGCAAGAGTTTCAACGATACAAATGTGGGAAAGGAGTGCATGGGTGGTTACAGACTTGCTTGCAACAATGAAATGTCTCACATGCTTTATTTTCCTTTTTTGTGTGTGTAATTGTATCTTAGGCTTAATAATATGCTTTGAATACTGTAGGTTTTATTTGTTTTTGCTTCTTTTGTTTAATTTATGTCTTGAGGCTCATGGGATTGGTGTCTGAGGTTGGGTTAGGGTGGGCTGGGGCGGTGTGGATACTGCTATGTTATTGTTTTCCATCATGTGATCTTGGTTTTTTATAAATAAAAATAGTGAATTAAAAAAAAGAAAAATATTTATCATAGTGATCAGTAATAATCTCTAGATTGTCAAACTTTATTTTAGTATAGTGAAGGATCATCTGAATTGATTTCTCAGTATAAAAGTTGTCTTGTTTACCTACCGGTGTGATTTTGCATAGTATTTTTATGCCACACTTGTTTCAAATGATCTTCTTCATGATCTTTCCAAAGCCCTTAATACAATTAATCATTCCTTTTTACAAAATATGCCCTCAATGCTGATAGTTGGGTTGGAATTGGCAGACAAGAGGAGGGACCTCAAGGCATTGGACCTCAAGGAGCTGGACCTCAAGCTTCAGTCCTTTGACTATTTTATTCGATGTCAGTGTTAATAATGTTAATACAATTTCACCACTTTGATTTGATTTTATTAATGGGTTTGCTATGATTTAACAGATTTGATATTTTCTACATTTTTTAGTTTAGTATATTGTTCAGCAATAAATTTGAGCAAATGAATAGCAGTCTATGTTAGACCATTTTATTTAACAAGCAGTGTTTTAATCTGGCCCTAGTATTGTGTTACAGTGCTTACCTTCCAAGAGAACCCGTGTAAAGTAAAAAACTGTATTGTTGTGGTAAAAAAAAAAACCTAAAAATTTCTATTTTTATAGTGTAAACCCTAAAGATGCCCCCAAATAGGCTCCCAGAACACTTTAAACTCTGTTTATTAATGCATTACTCTTAAAGAAAATGTTCACCTCTTTTAATTTATTTTAAAGTAATAAAAATACAGGGCTTTAAGAAGGACAAAAACGAAAAACGAGTATTAATTACCGTGTCTGCTGCCTGCAGCAGCGGTTGCATCAGTAAGCGTTTTGTATGAAACTGGGCAGTCCGTCAATTGATACACGCAGCCGTTATAGGTGTAACTAGTTAACCACCATTCTAGTCACATTTAGTGTAATGGTCAGGCGTATAATGGGTGTAATGGGTGTGCTATATGTGTTGGCTGGTGCTCGTGAGGGTCAGGTGTCCCATTACTTTTGTCCATCCTAAATAGCTCAACGCTCACATTACTTCGGTAAAAGGATTTTTAAAAACCTGCATTAATAATTGTTGGCGTTAAGTAAAATATGTGTTAAATCCAGAAGCCTTCCTGACCGCTCCACTCAGACCGTGTTCTTTTTTACTTTTTTATTTCTATATTGTTTTGTACCATGTTCCAGATTCTTCTCAACTTCAGAAATAACTATGCACAAGCAATTTCGGATTCTTTTAAACCCGACCCATTGTGACAGACTGAGACAATGCGAGGCTCGGACAACAAAGGACGCAATGCTTGCCCGAGGCGCAGAATGCACATGTGTCTGAAACAGTCACTGGAGAATAAACTGGACGACCTGAGAGCCAGAGTTACTTTCCAACGAGACGTGAGGGATTGTAACATTCTGTGTTTCACTGAGACCTGGCTGACCCCCACCATGCCGGATTGTGCCATAACTCCGTTAGACTCATTCACTGTATTTTGCATGGATAGGTTGGCAGAGGTGAACAAAACCAAACATGGAGGAGTGTGTTTGCAACGGTAAGTGGTGTGATGCCAGCAGTGCGAGTAGTGACTCTCTCCAGCCACTGCTCATTTGGAACACATGTCGGCCCTTATACCCCTTGAGTTCACCTTGGTCATCGCCACAGCAGTCTATGTGCCACCCCACACAAACACAGGTATAGCATAGGTATAGGAGATTTTAATAAAGCATTTTTAAAAAACTCTTACCAGCACGTGACATGTCCGAAGACGGGGACCATTGCTACAAACCATATAAGCAGGGCAACAAAGCTGTGAGAGAAAGCAGCTTTTGGAAAATCTGATCACTGCTCTGTCTTTCTCATCCCCCAGTATAAACAGGAAATACAGGAGGTGGTCACCACCTGAAACGCTGGTCTGCCCAATCAGAAGCTACGCGTCGACTGGTGCACGCTTCTGGCATGCGCAAAGGACATCAGTGAGTTTACAGATGAAGCAGTTAGCTTTATTAGCATGCTAGAGGAGATCCTCCTACAGTGAGAATCAAGACGTTCCCGAACCAGAAACCGTGGGTGGACAGATCGTTCCGTGCTGCAGTGAACACCAGGACCGCCACATGCCACCAGCGCCATGAGCACCTACAAAGCGGCGTCATCAGTGACAGGCGAGCGGTGAGAGATGCCAAATGCCAGTACCAGGAGCGCCTGGAGTCACACTTCCAGCATTAAAAACTTTTTCTTTAAGTTTCAGCTGCTACTATCTACATAACACAGCTCAAACATTTCCTATTGCCTGTACTAGCTCAGTGTTGCTTAAATTTAAGAGATGAATAAAAAAAGAAATAAGAAAAGAATTATCCATTATTTCATGGGCATCATTCACAAAGCAACAGAATGATTTTATTTGTAACACAGAGTATAAATAGCACATTACTAAACATGAATGAAAATAAACTTTACTGGGCAACCGTGAGAAATACAAAACAGATAATCCACCGGAATTGGCAACTTGTTTTTCCATATTAATTTCTTTTGTTATTGTCTTATTTTGTTTTAGTTATCCCATTTAGTCTTGTGTATCAACATGGAAAATTTGTTGTAAAAGTGATAAGCCGTTTTTGCGTATGAGAGTGTGAAAAATGTTATACTATGTGTTTGAACCCGCTCTCTCTATTCTGACCTTCATGGATATATGCTCGTGCCGAGAACTAACTATATTTTGAGATTTGTCCTTGTGGCTGACAAAAGGAGGGGGCACATGGCTGTCTGACCTGTCACACTGTAATGGCTTGTAGTTAGTAGGTTAACACATCAATGGGTGCTGCATGTTTTAGACTCCAGATCATCTTAGGTAGATCTACATTATTATCGTTATAACCACCATGGCCTGCTACATCAGGCTCATTACCATTTTCATTAGAACCATCATTATCTTCACCAGGTTCATCATCAATACTGCCATTTTCACTTATCACAAAAGAGTCTTTCCACCCAGATCACACAAACACACACACTCCTGAAGGAAAGTGGATATAGTTGTTAAAGCATAGCAGCTCTGCTGTAATGAGGGCAGACTTATGTTTACGTTTATGTTTATGGCATTTAGCAGACGCTCTTATCCAGAGCGACGTACATCAGTTCTTAAAGAAGTACACAACTGTTCTTAAACCTGTAAAGCTATACTTAAATCAACAACAGCTATTTAACCAAGTTACTGCTGGCTTAGTTACACACCATAACAAACCCTGATTCCTCTGATATTGTACAGAAGGTATCTGCATGTCCTGGAGAGATGGTCAACATGCAACAGGAATGCAAGGCTGTGCCTGATATGATGATTAATCATGTCGAAGGCTGCACAAAGGCCAAGAAGAATCAAAGCAGAAGACACGTTGGCTGATCTAGCTGTATGAAGCTCTTCAGAGACGGCTAGGAGTGCCGTTTCAGTAGAGTGCGCTGCCTTGAACCCAGACTGGTTAAGTTGGTTATAAGCAGCCCGTTCCAGAACTTTCGAAAGGAAGGAGAGAAAAGATACTGGTCTGTAGTTGTTGATATCTGAGGAATCCAGGGTTGTTTCTTCAGAATCGGTGTGAACACCGCAGACTTGAAAGCAGATGGGACATAGTCAGTTATTAGGGAGCCATTGATGATGTAGACTATATGCGGGATAAGTTCTGAAGACATCATCTGGAGCGTACGGGACAGGGACGAGCGGAGATGTGGTTGGTTTGCTGGACATCAGAAGCAATGCCACATCCTCAAGAGAGAAAGGTGAGAATCCAAGAAACTGGGTAGCATTGGCCTGTCTCTGGCTGACAGGCGGCTTGAAGATTAGTGGGAAGGATCTGCTAATGTCCTCAAGAACACAGCAAAGTCTTAAGGTTAGAGAGCTTAAAGAACAGGGAGAGATGGGGACTTAAGAAGAGACGAAAATGTGGTAAACAGCTTTCGAAGATTGGATGCAGATTCTTCAAACTTCATCCTGTAGAAGGAAGACTTTGCAGAAGGTAAATCAGTGGCAAATTTGGATAAGAGAGAGCGATAAGTGATAAGATCACAATCATGAAGCGTTTTCCGCCATCTTCTTTCAGCTGCTCTCAGTTCCATTCTGTTACACCTCAGGACCTCAGACAGCCATGGAGCTGGGAAAGAGGCATGCCTCGGTCTGGAAGACAAGGGGCAGAGTAGATTAATTGAACTGTGGATAGATGAGAGAAGATCATTGGACACCAATTCAACTGAAGATGGACAGGGGGTAGTGGAGTTAGGCAGAGGTAAGGAAGATAGAACAGCAGAGGAGAGAACAGGCAGAGACAGAGACGAAAGATTTCTGCGGGTAGTTGTAGGCATAAGTGGGAGATGAGACAAATAGGTCTGGAGAGGAAATTTGAAAGACAGAAGATGATGGTCAGAGACATGTAAAGGACTGGACAATATATTGAACATAGGAAGAGACCTGGTCGATACTAAGTCAAGAGTGTTGCCTGCTTTGTGGGTCAGAGGAGAGTCGCAGAGGGACAGGCCAAAGGACGATAGGAGCATCGCAAGCTCACAGGTCTTCAACTCGTCACTTGGCAGATTGAAGTCCCCGAGGAGGACAAGTGGAGACTCATCACCAGGTAACAAGCTCAGGAGGATGTCCAGTTCTTCAGTAAAGTTGCCCAGAGGACCAGGTGGGTGATAAAAAACAATGATATGGAGCTTAGTTGGATAGGCAATAGTAACAGAATGGAATACAAAGGATGAGATGTTGAGCTGGGAGAGACTGAGAGCCAAAAATCGGCAACTACATGAGAGAAGCAAACCTGTACCCCCTCCTGTGCCTGTAGTGTGAGGAGTGTGAGAGAAGGACATAGCAGAGGAGAGAGCAGCCGGAGTAGCAGAGTTCTCCGGTGTAATCCAGGAAGTAGAAAGAGTGGAGAGACACCAGTCCATAGATGAAGTCAGCTTTCTTGATGCAGGACTGGCAATTCCAAAGACCACCATGAACTACTGTAGAAGGCTGTGGAGAAGAAAGCAGCTGAGAGAGGTTACTGTGGTTTCTCCCACGCCGACGGGGAATGTATCTTCTTGGCCTGCAGGATATGTGAACAGGTATAGGAATGATGCACTTTTTCTGTAGTAATAAGTAAATCAAACAGAATAAAAATGAGAAGGTATAAGCCACTCCCCCTAATTACACCAGGTGAGGATAATCTAGCTAATTGCAATGAAGCTAAATAAGCTAATGAAGCTAACCCCAACAGGGACAAAGGCAGCCAACAAACAAACAAAGCACACAAACAAAGCAGCAAACTAGAACAAGGAACTCAAAGTGGACAGTAAAATAGCAGCACAACAGTTAGGCAACAGAAGAAACTCAAGCCCGCTTACTAGGTGAAGATACAGCCAGTAGAACACAACAAGCACAAACCCTTACCCCTTTGGCAGTGTCCTCAGTACCCTCAGCATACTCTTGGTACACAAACATCTTTCTTACTGTGCACAATATAAGGAGGATTATCTTTGCATCTGCAACATTATGGAACACAGAGTACTGACACGGTGATTGTCACAGTTGTGTCCTGTCCGGTGAGAGAAGGAAGGGAGGCACAAACTTAGACTTCCATGGTTGAAAATTGGTAGGGTTTTATTGACACAATATGAGGTAGACAAACAGAGAAACCGACACGGGGCCAAACATAATACTATTAGAAGGACAGGAACACAAATCTGGGGTAGGTGATTGTATGCTTGCTCAGTATGAGCTACCCAAGACAGATAATTAGGTGAAAACAGTTCAGGTGATAACAGAGGAAGTCCTTAGTCTTATGGCTACCCCTTGTGGTCGCAAGTGGAACTGTGACAGTAAACAAAGGAAGTCCTTAGTCTTATGGTGACCCCTTGTGGTCACAGGCTGGAACTGTGACAGTGATCTTAACAAGATCGCTAATGAAAAATTTTACAATTATTGCTTCATTTCATTTTCAGATAAAACCAGGCTACAAAAATGTGTTTCATTACATTTTGTAGTGTTTCTTATACAATCTTGGCATGCTGATTTCAGTGGTAACGCTTATTTTCATGTAGCTTCAAGGGTTTAGTTAGAAACTTAATTTTTGAAAAAACTAAAGATGGCGGCTCGGCTGACATAGTCTTTTCTTATACTTATATCTTGTTTGTTTGTTGTACATGTAAATAACAGGGTAGCCAACTCTCACGCGTTGCGAGGTCTACCAACTCTCTTGTGTGCATTCTTGTTTGGGTTCATCCGCGATACCACACTGGGCTGACAGTTTTATAGAATGACTGAGCCTAGCACTGTGAACCCTGCAGATTTTACTGTCTCGCGCGATACTGTGATTTGCCATGCGGATGAGATCGAGGGCCTGTTGCAGGTTGTTGCGGGGCTGTGGCAAGCTCTTTAAGAGTCGTTTGTGACTTTCAGGGAATTAAACCAACTCCGTCAGCAGCTTGTGTCTCTTACCCCAGAGCTAGCCACAGAGTCAAGGGCTCCATGAGCAGCCCGGTCTTCCCTCACTCCTTCAGCCACCAAGCCCAAGTGGAATGTAACGGATGGGAAGCCTACCCACTACACCACAGATAAAAGCCGCATCGCACTTCTCATCTCACTCCTCATCGGGCAGGCAGTGGAATGAAGGGTGTACATCACTGAAGGACTTTGTCACAGCACCATCTGGCCTTCCTCCTCTCCTGCTGCTGCGAAGAACTTCATCAAGAAGGAAATTTGGGGCTTCTGTCCCTGTGTCGACTATCAGGAGCTCAACAAAATCACTGTAAAGAACCATCACCCTCCTCCACTTACTAATACCGCCCTGGACACCCTCTCTTTGTGATGCGCTTCAGCCTATGCAATGGTCTTGCTATCTTTCAACAGTTCGTAAACAATACTCTACGGGACATGTTGGGCTGTTGGGCTTTTGTCTACTTGAACGACATTTTCATCTACTCACACACAAATGAGGAACACACCAACATGTGAGAGCTGTGCTAAAGAGGCTGCTGGCCAATTAGCTGTTCTGTAAGTTGGAAAAATGCACTTTTCACCAGCGCTCCACCACATTCCTGGGGTTCATTATTTCTGATAAGGGTGTGACCATGGATCCCCAGAAGCTGGACGCTGTGCATAATTGGCCCCTACCCAAGATTTATCCGGGGCTTTAGTTCAGTTTTGGGACTTCTTACTGCCCCCACCAAACCTTCAAAGAACCACTTGACCCTCAATCCAGAAGCCATACAAGTCTTCCACCACCTTTGTTGTCTCTTCACCACTGCTCCCATCCTACTCCATCTGGATCCCACCAAGCCATTCGTTGTGGAGATGGGCATTTTGGACATAAACACAATCCATCAAGCCAAGCAGCTCAACCCCAGACGGGCACGGTGGGCATTGAACAATTCAATTTCAACCTTTCATACCATCCAGGGTCCAAAACCACCAAGGCTGATGTGCTTTTTCGGCAGCATGAGGCCAAGCTGCCCTGGACGGACGCCGTGCAGGTTCTCCTTCTAACATCATTATCTCCCCTCTTTGCTGAGAACTGGAGGATTGTGTCTGCCAGGGGTAGACCATGGAGCCCCCTCCGGCAGGCACCGTGCCTTGAACAATTCTTTGTACCATCGACTCTTCAGCCGGAAGCCCTCCACTGGAGTCACTCTTTATCCATCACCGGTCACCCGGGCACCAAGATGACCCTGTCCCTTCTCCAACGGGCCGAAGATGTAACCAATCCACCACTGGTGACCTCCAACCTTATTTATTGTAATAAGCTAAAGTGCCATACCTAACATGTACCCACTGAGGGGTCATTGACCACTCCGAAGTCACATTGTTTCTAAAAACTAATCTCAGGCGTCAGATGCACCGGAGCCAAAACAGCCTCTCCCCCACACCATTCTCGTCTGCTCAGGGTTTCTCTGTTTTAGACATTCTACTGCCAAGCAGTCTTTCTCATGGGACATAATTTGGGTCTGAGGGTCCTCGTGTTTGTCCTTGTCCTCATCATACTCGGCCTATTCTTCCATCTAAAATTGCCTCCCCCTGGGAGGCCTAATACATCATCATTAGCAGTCATATGCAGTTCCTTCTTGGTTTTGTCCTTTTGTTTCTTCACAGGCTTTGATGGTAGCTCTGCATACAGGGTGCAACAATGCATATCTGACAATCTGTGTTTGCATTTGATAGTTTAGCATGTAGTTCTGCAATAAATTTGGGCATTTCAATACTTTCATATAGATATGGGCAGCTACCGGTACTGGACTTGTATATATAAGAGGATCTTTTACAGCAGTTGCGTTCTGAAGTTAGTCTGTGCTATGCTATGCCAGGATGTAAAGAGCGAACTTCACATGATATCAAAAGGCCACTTGCTATACTGCAGAAATTGTGAATTGCTCTGTTTGTTTACATTTATGGCATTTATCAGACGCTTTTATCCAAAAAAAAAGTATTTCTCTACTTCCATTCTCTAACTACAGGGGGCAGTCTCCCTGGAGCAACTTGGGGTTAAGGGTCTTGCTCAGTGGTGGTGTGCTAGAGGTAGGATTCGAACCTGTGACCTTTTGGTCCGGAGGCAAGTATCCTACCACTAGGCCACCACCATGCCCATTTGCTAACAGGCACCACTCCTTAAGTGAGAACAAAAAATGTCAAGTCATGGAAAAACCATGTGGAAACATTAAACACAAGTTAACAAATCATGTTTCTATGTGCTGCAATCGAGACTTCAGCACAAGAGAAACTGAATCAATACTGTTTGTCAAATGAAGTGAAAATTCTTTCAAATGGCACCAGATAACTCCAGATGTTCTTCCTAAGAGAATGAAAAACATGAAAAACAACCGTATCATGTCTGAAAGGTCATTCTGATGTCCCAAAAGTCATGTCAGCTATATAAATGACTTCTAAAGAACTTGCCTTAAAGGGAACCCCGACTATTATGACAAGTTACTCTAAATATGTTACAAATTATCTCCACTACATAAAAACATACTTGAAAATAACTACAATGTTTTCGTTTTTCATTAAATCTTTGTTGTATAAAACTGTTTTGGTGCCATGGGAGCGGCCATGTTTTTGGGCACACAATGCATTCTGGGACGATGACGTATATTGGTTGTCGGGACTACAGCCGCTTTCGTTCAGCGAACCTGTTGTTGCAGGAGAGGAAGAATCATGCCGCACTGTGCAGCTTTTGGTTGTAATTTCCAGTCGAAGGGCAACAAAGGAACAGATGTAAGTCTGCACAGCTTTCCTCACGAGAAAAAAAGAAGAAAGCAATGGGAAGATGCTTGCAGTCGAGTACAACTCCCTAAAGACCCACGGCTGTGCTCGCGCCATTTTAGCCCTGATGCGTTCGAGGCATTTAGTCGACCAGAGTTGCTAAAAGAGCTCACAGGTGCGTCTGGTTATAAGCAAAGACTAAAACCAAATGCAGTCCCTACAATCTTTCCCCATAAGAAAACCACGTGTCCGCGAAAAGCGAGTGAAAACCGCGCCAAGAAACGCATAAGACAAGAGACGCTGGACAGTTTCCTGGATGATGGTGATGGTGGAGAAGCCAACATATTCGTGGATGATAATGACCAGTCAGACACTGTGTCAGTTATGGAGGAGACAAACAATGAAGCAGTTGAAGCTACAAAAGTATCCGTAAGTGTTCAGTGTTCTTCAAGTAAAACAGATGCATCAACCCAGACTGAGATAAGTATGTCAGATGTAGCGGTACAATGGCAATCTGATGTGCACTTTCCAGTCTCAACGGACCACGCCTATACAAGTAGACAGGAGACTGAACTGGACAAACAAGTAGACATGGATGATGGTAACTCCCAGGATTT
>JBBJLR010070516.1:0-11013 GCA_037577145.1 Brachypetersius gabonensis
GATTGGTTGATTACATAATTGCATTAATGAGAAATTGAACAGGTGTTCCTAATAATCCTTTAGGTGAGTGTATATAAAGAGAACAATTGGGGGCCAAGCACAGAACCTTGTGGTACACCAAAATGAATATCATATACACCTGATACACGGTCCCCTAAGCAAATAAAGTACTGCTTTTCCTTTAAATATGGAAAGTCAAACTGCATGTAAAATGCATATTAAATACATGCAACATTAAACTTATCTGCAATGCTTATATGTTGCTTATATGTTGCAAAACTATATGTGTGCTTTATTCATAAATGAGGAAAATTAAAAATGGGCCACTTTTTTGGTATGTGCCACATAAGATTTGTTTCTGGCAGTATAAGACTTTTAGAAAATGTATGTATTTCTTTTTCATACTGGCAGTACTATATGAAAACAATATGATGACATTAACAAATAAGGTGAGCCATAGTCTTCATGATATTTATTGTCATAGGATCCCACTGAAAAGTAAGCCGCACTCTTAGTTGGCAGGCAGTCTACAACTGGTTGCCATATTTTACAAAACAAGTCTGTCCTGTACATTGATATCAGGTTAGAGAAAGTAGCGACAGAGCTATGCATTTTAATAATATGATTGACGCCTTTTATATTTAGTGTAGCAACATCACGCTCATACATTAACTATCACGAAAGTTCCATATTACTCATATCTACTGCTGTTTTGCCTAGGTAATTTACTTTAAATCACCCATAGAACTGCAAAAACCTGAAAAATAAGTCAGTATGGATACTGTCAACAGGATACGTAGCATCAGAACATATAGGTGAATAATTACACACGCCCCCCACACACACACTCTACCATTGTTTCCTTAACTCTCAGTGTCTCCAGGGGGACTGTCCATGAAACTAATGATTGTAAGTCACTCTGGGTACGGGTGTCTTTAACTGCTGTAGGGTGTCTGACCAATGCTGTAACTGTAAAGAACACCCTGGGGTGTTTTTCTCAGAACCAGATACAGAGGACCAAACGTTTAACAAAGCTGAAACAAGACACACCAAAAAATACGATCTCCAATAGGATTAATTAACAGACCATCGCTGCTATACACCACAAACAATACCACTAGACTAACTCACCTAATCATACGCAGCTTGCTCAACAACCAATGGACCAAAATACTAACACTAACACTCTTTTCTCAGCCTCTGTGATGCGTTCGGTTTATGCGTCAAATTTTTGTTGATTACCAAAGAGGAGTTCAAGCTATCCATTATCTCACCAATGGTCTGAGTAAAGTCTTTAACAAGCGCTTTTGTGTCCATTGTCCATTGTTGTTTAGCTTTGCGGCTTGGCATTGCTGCTGCGGTATCAGGTTTTGAAGTCTGTATTTGTAGTGGCAGCTGGTGGCCTAGTGGTTAAGGAGTTCACCCTGAACTCAGAAGCTTGGGAGTTTGAATCCCTGGACTGTTCCTTTGAGCAAGGTACCATCCTCACACACTGCTCCCCGGGCGCCCCTTTGGGTAAATGGGTTAAAATGCAGAGAAAGAAGTTCACACTGTGTGTCATCGTGTGTTTACGCGTGACTATTAGGGTCCACATTTCTTTGTTGGCTTTAGAAGCATAGTGTTGAACAGCTACACGTAACTTATTTAAAGTAAAAAAAGATTTAATCGGAGGTGGCAGGATCCAGCAGCCATGACACGGGCGCTCCTGCAACACTGTTAATATATTTTGATGGAAAATATTGATACTACAATGTATTGATTTTTTTCTTCCACACTGATCACTGATATTGCGTGTTCTCTGTAGAGGATGTGTATTTACTTAAACTTCAAAACTTCACATTTTTGTGCTCAGATTTGATCTTTCTGTCAGTTCACATTGATCCTGATCACTGACATCAAGTGAAAGACGCGAGCAGCAGTAACCCTTAGGACCAGCAGCACTGTGCAGACCAGCAACACAGGCTTTCAGATCATTCGCTCTGAGCGACTCTCTGAGGTTCATCAACACAGTGAGAAAAAGAATGGAGGCGAGAACGTGAATAAATGATTAAAGACTAGTCGTCAACAGTCCAGCCCTCCATTTGTCACTGTGATAACTTTGCATTGTTCACTATGTAAATATTCCATAAAAGCCTTATGATGAAATTAAAATTGGAATGCTTTTGTATGTTTAGGGGCATCCAGACAAAATAAACAATAGGACAAGACAGAAAAAGCTGTAATACCTTTAAAAATTGATAAACAGGAACAATGTACATAATGAAAAAAGCAATGAAAGTGGACTAAAAAGCACTTTGGAACGAAACCCTTCATTTAGCAAAAGTTATGCTAGAGCTCAGACTTTCTTCATCACTCTGCTGGGTGTTCACAACACAAAAAGGACACAAAATTACAAATTCTGTCAAAAGCAGACAGATAAAATGCTATGCTGAAGAATACCGCATAACACAACAAAAAGCAAAAGTGTAAGACTTAAGCTGGAATGTTCCTTCAAAGTCACAGAGCCACATATCATATACACACAAAATAGGCTCAGCTGTGATCTGATAAGATCAGCCTTTTGTGTTAACATAGCACAGTGTTTGTGTATAGCATTAAAGCAAAATCAATTTCAAAATCAATCAGTGGCACGTCAGTTTGATAATGTGAACACACCCACTGAGTCAGATGACGGCAAACTTTAGAAATTCATAAAAAATATAATTAAAAACTCTTTGGTGTGTCATGTTTCATTCATACATGATTTATTCTGAAAACAGAGTGAAAAACAAGAGAGAGAACACATCTCCATACCGGTGTGCATCCTCCAAAAATGTTGTACACACTTTCTTCCTTATGATCTTTGGGATCCAGCTCTGAAAAATACATTGAGAACATCAGGAAATTGCAGAAGTACACATTAGTATTGCTGTGAAGCTTCAGGGTCTGATAGTCTCAGCCTGTTCTGATCTACTGTCCTTCAGGTTACAGATGATCTTTCATGATAAATCTCCCTGTAAGACTCTCTCCTATCATTTAGAGCAAAAGCATCTTCCACCCAGGACTGGACTGGCCATCGGGCGTATCGGGCATTTTCCCGGTGGGTCTATGGTAAATTTCTCAGGAAACCCGTCAGGAAACCCCCCAAACAGAAGAACCACACCGAGAGAGGACCCGGCGCGGAATCCCGGCAGCACCCCCTCCCCAGGGAAAGACCCAAATTCGGCCCAAATTGCTCTTGTCGATTTTTTGTCCCACTCCAGCCCTGCATCCACCAATTACTTTCGTTCGTTTATGTTTGTCCTTGTCCCCTGGAAATGTTTTTCCTGAGACGTGAGATAAACACCTACCCTGCTCTTCCTGCTTGGTTTCAACTCGAGTTTAAAAATAAAACAAAATACAAAGCAACAGCCACCAACAGTTAAAAAGTCTGAGAAACAATCAAGACCGACCTGATCTTTCTCGCTTTTCCTAGCCCCGTTTTGGGTGTCTTCATTTTCTTTCTTACTCATGTTCACTTCAGAGGGAAAATCAGAACCCGTGAAGTTCCAACCCGACACGGGCTTGCCTTACTGGGCACTTCCCACAGTCACGTCCCGCCCGCTCCCACCACAGGTAAAGGTGTCTGCTGCCGAGAGCATTTTTGTTTTAAAGAGGAGTATCTGTAGCTTGAGGGGAGGGACGATGTATAAAAATAAAAGCCCTTTAAAGGTTCTCGATGGTACAGTTTTAGGGAAAACATATGATGGAGAACCGTTCCAGAATGCTGCTGTTTCCATAACTATAAAGGTTTCCATATGGCTATATATACTTAAACGTGGATCCCACCTACTTTGTCTTTTAAATCTGCATAATTCAATATCTGAAACTGAGTCTTTTGGTCTTTTAGTTTTGGTGTCACTTTATTTAGTATCCAAAGTAAATAGTGTAAGATAAAATCATTATATTCATTTGACGGTTCTTTCTTTAATATCATATTAGTATGATTCCGTTGACTAAAATGATTAAAGAGGTGTAAGCGGGTCTGAGCCAATATAGGGCAAAAGGCACATGTTTATGGTTGTTATTTTCAGCACACAAGTCTTTTTCAGTTTTTCCGTTTATTATCTTTCTGTTTGAGAACAATGTAAATGTATTTAAAGTCTCAGGGTCGTTTTCATGTGGTCAGCCTGGGAGAAGCCATAACATGGGTTGCAGGTGTCTCCTTACTGAGGTGAACCCGACCCAGTATAATGTGAATGGTATAAGAGTCCTCTGCAAAGGATATGTTTGGAGAGAATCCTTTAGAATGGGCCTCTCTTTTTGCAGAAATAAATAAAGTATTTGTTCTGAGCGAAGAATCATCGTCAGTTTGCTGATTTTCCACCACAGTAGCAAACCAGTATATAACCATTTTATTTACTATCCAAAGTGAGAAGGAAACCAGCGAACCTGCGTGTGTTGTTTGAGTGTTTATGTGGAATATTGATGATGTCTCAGGCAGTGCCTATATAACTATTCATGTAATAATCTTTCTTTGAGGTTTTAAAGGTATTTAAGTGTTCAGATGTCTGGTTCCATTCACCACCACTGTGACCAGTTCTGTAATTCTGATGGTTACTTTCTCAACAACAGAGCGTTTCACACCAAACCCAGTTTGAATGAATTTGTTTACACCATAAGATTTTAATTACTCAGAATATTGGAGATATCCCCCTAAGAGTGCCAAAATTAAATATATAAATACGTCAATAATTAAATGTGTCTTTAATTGTTTAAAAAGGGAAATATAATGATAAATAATTGCTTAAATGTGTCATTAAATATTTAAATGGTAAAAAAAACCCAATTACTTAATTGTAATGAAATGTAAATAAAAACATTGTTCATTAATTAATTGTATTGTATTTTGGAAAGTTTCGCACATCATGAATTAATTTTATCTGTCATCAAAGTCAGTGGGCGGGACAAACACTGAACTACTCAAGACAGCCAATCGTCTTGAGTAGATCAGTCTTTGTTCTGCCCTCTGACTTTGATGAGCCATAATGACAGCTAAAATTAATTAATGATGTGCAGCAAATCAAAGTGACACAGCAAATCAGAATCAGAATCAGAAAACGTTATTTATCCCGGAGGAAATTGCTTATATGGTAATAGCCACAACACACAGGCACAGAGAGACACAAGACACCAGAATAATGTAAAATGAAAGAGTACGATAAAATACAATAATAAAAATAAACAAGTCTACTTTAAGTCTAAATAGAATCTAATGAAAATCAGTAGACTACGGGTCGTGTCACCTTTAGCGAAAAGAACGAAGCGCATTTGTTAATTGTTCCACAAACTGGAGAACCCCATATCAACGGGTCGACCTCTCCAAAGCTGGACGGAGTTGATCAGCTAACGGCATTATCACACGACCCGGACTCTTCAGTATGGAATTTAAAACCTCAACTTGTCTGATCTAAGGTTGGTGGTCTCGAGTTTTTACTCTAGTGTAATTATAAGATTCCCAAACTCCCAGTTAAATCCCTTATTGCATGGCCTATCGTTTATAAGCACAAACTCTCCTCCCGTCGTTTTTATATTTGGAATAATTGTAATATTTTGTTTAAGTACAAATCTTTATTTTATGAAAAGTGGTTCAGAAGTGGAATTTTACTGGTGAGTCAGTTATTCAGTGAAGAAGGCCTTCCATAAAATAATTCTTGAGAATTTCACATCTACCCCGCCAGTCAATTCTTATTGGAACAGTGTATTTAAAACAAATATAATTTGGAAACGTGTCTGTCTTTAACTCATTTTTTAAATACGATAAAAGAAATCTCATGTAAATGTAGATACCCAGATAAGCAGTTCTTACAAAGATACTGTGGAGAACTGTATATCAGCTGCTCATTTTGTAATATAGTCAGAATCGATATCCCATTTATTTTGGAAGTGTAGCCTTACTAGAGCTTTATGGGAGGACATTAAGAAGTTCATTAGAAGTAATATTTTGTATAATTTTTGGCTCTCATTCAGACACATTATCTTAGGCTGCCACTTCTGTAGTGTCACAGATATTAACGCATTTTTTGTCATTAATTTAGTAATGTTTTTAGCTAAATTCTACAGTCATAAGTGTGAATTCTCACATAATAACCCAATATTTATTATCTTTATAAAATAAATTGAAATACGGTGTATCTGAAAACTATTTCAACATCCTTAAATAAATAAGAAATCAAAACCTCCCTACAGAATTTAACATTCTTTTATCAAACATTTTTTGTTATAGCTACTAGATCTACTAAATTCTATTACTTGTATTGTTTTTTCACCATTTTTCTTTTATTTTCTTATATGTTACTATTGTCATTGTTTACAATTAAATAAATAGATTGTTTTTAAAAAGAGATAACAAAGCTCATCTCACTCAAAAAAAAATCATGAATTAATTTTATCTATCGCCGCGGGTCGCCAACCGAGCGTAACATCTGATTGGCTACCCTTTTACTCAAGACCAATAGATCCTAGATAAGATTTAAGATAGGATTTCTTTCAATTTGGTATTACAGAAGCAAACACTAACTGAATGTATGAATCCTATCTTATCTCGAGTTAGGAATCCTAAATAAGAAATTTAATATCAATGATTGACTCTTACCTGCTGGCAGGGGCGCAACTACTCACTTTTTGGGGGGTATACAACCCCCTCAACCCCCTCACTTTTTTCCTCAATGATGTCTTTAGTACATCATTGTATTATATTTTTGCATACACCTATGTCATTTCCCATCTAAATATGACTTGCTGGTTGAATAAAATCAACTTTAAGTGAAAATTTGCTTGGGGTATGAATAATTTTGAGGCTTACTGTATATATATATATATCACTAAATAGTCATACCTTATGATCTTCTGGGACTTTGCTTCTGGAAATGTTCTCTAACTAGACCTCTTTAAATTTTAGTGACCCCTGACATATACCTATAATCAGTAGAGAGCCCTAATGCTAATCTCCCTGTAATCATTCTTTCCGAATATTTGTGCTGTCTTTATTTTTAGTCTCACCAAGGCATCCTGTGTTCGTCCTCACTGGTCTTTGGACATGGAAGAATATGCTGGTCCACCCCACCCCCCACTTCCGGCCTTTTTTCATGGAGGAGGAGGATTGTAGACTTAGGCCCTGTATTGATTACTCAGGGTTTAATGCTGTTACGGTGAAGTACCTGCTCCCATTCCGTCTGATTCCATGAACAATGTAGTTTGCAAACAGGTGGGAATGAATGGCAGATGATATTTCCAACACATCGGGGCATTACATGTGCCACATGATGCGTCTACATCCTCCAGGTGTTCAGGAATGATTAATATCCTAGTTCATTCAGTATTACTCATGGATCATGTCAACCAGGGCCTACCTCCTTGAGCACAGGAAGTGCATTAAAGGAAGAACTGCGATGTCCGCTGGTCAGAGATCTCTTTTCTCTGCCATAATATTGGACCACCTGTTTGCCGAGGTCTCAGTGCAGTGGCAGCATCCCTTTCCAACCCACTAAAAGGAAATTGGAAAATGCCAAAACAATTTTTCTACTCTAAACAAACTATGAGTGTCACATGCTCAAAATGCCAGGCCCCACTCTACAATTTGTGGTGATAAAGGATGCTTTAGAGGTTGGAACAGGGGCCCTCCTTTTTTAATATGATGTCAGTAACTGTAAGCTGCTCACCATTAAAGCAGTGTTAGAGGAGAGGATTTAGTGGTTGGGGGCTTGTTCACTTGAATACATTTGGCAAGCAAAACAGTTGAATTCGAAGCCAGCACTGTAGTTATTTTTTTGTTTTTTCTACCCATTTAAGTTTTCAGATTGCCTTCCATCCTGGAACAAAAATGGTAAGGCAGATTTACTCTCCTGGGATTATTTGGCTGACATTGTTGACACCAGAACCCATTCTGCACGTGTCCATCAGGGACACTCGGTGCCAACCAGCTGCTTCTAGACAGGCTCTGTGTGCCAGAGCACCTTTTCAGACACCCTGCGCTAGGGGCACCCGGGTAAATCCCACACTAGGGAAACCAATCACAAGAAAATACTGATGGCCAACCCTTCCTTTGGATATTCACAGAATCATAAGTTCCTGTTCTTCAGGTGCCACCTCCAAAAGTTCATGTGACTTGCCTGCTGGTGAATTAATACCAAACAGACTGAAAAAATCAATGTAAAAATAAAACGATGCAGATCTCAGGAAATAAATGCAATGCAAGAAAAAATGTAGGATTTAGGCCCTTTAATACATGCCTATACAAACCTTATGTACACTGGAATTTAAGAAAATGTAGCACTCATTAGGGCATTTAATTAGTTAGACGTAATTCCAGACAAGACTTTTAAAGCCCCAGAGACACCCTGCAAATGCTAATGAGTACAAATGATTACAAATAAAAGCACCCTCAAAGGTCTGAACAACTCCTTCACAGTTTCAGAGCAGGATAAGCAATAACAGAACTCTGCTGAGAGACAGAGGGAAAAATGTGTCACAGCTCTTTTTTTGGAGAAAACACAGTTCTCCGAATTGGCAAAAGACTCCCTGTCTCAAGTACTTTTAAGCCCAAAACACGTTCTCTGCTCCAGGTGTCCCAGTCCAAGACCCAGCCCGAGTGCGAAGTATAGGTTTGGAGTTAAAATGTATAAAAAATGTACAAAAAAAAAAAGTAACATGATTAAAAAATTGAAATGTAAAGTTGTCAGAGAAATATCTCATTGACTGTCCAAAAGCTCCTTTGGGTTAAGGCTCCTTTAAGCGCTGCTCTATCGGCTGGGTGAGGAGGGGGAGGTTGGCACCGCATCTGAAACACCGAACACAAGACAGATCAGCGCTGGACCTTGAGGTGTAGCTTTTTATTGCTTTGTAAACATTTACATGCTTGGAAAAAGAGGATGCTTCCACTGAATGTATGGGATTTACAAGGTTTATTTGAGCATGTCTGCAAGCCTTTCTGTTTGTACAGTATGTGATTTTGACTCAATTGCAGCCAGTAGAGGGACAGCAGTCTGATCGCAGCCAGTCCTGGGCAGAATATAAATCAGCTCTAAGAGCCTACATGAGGCCTGTTTCAGCAATGTGTTCATGTGACTTGCCTGCTGGTAAATTAATACCAGACTGTGAAAAAATCAATGTAAAAATCAAACGATGCAGATCTCAGGCCCTTTAATCCATGCCCATAAAAACCTGCCCATTTCCTAATATCCATATTATGTACACTGCAATTTAAGAATTCTTTAGCACTCATTAGGGCATTTAATTAGTTACATGTAAAGGCTTTTAAAGCCCTAGAATAAAGGGATATAAATCAGAATATAAATCAGCTTGCATGAGGCCTGTTTCAGCAATGTCTATATATGGGTGATCTAAAATATCCAGAACTCTGTGAAGTCACTGAGAAACATAAGCCTAGAAATGCCATGCAGTAAGACAGATAGAGCCCAATGTGCCCAGTGAAGGGGGGCGGGGTACCTCTGTGAAGAGGAGGAGGACGAGTCTGTTTGATCAGTTCATTCTGAGCTAGTCCTTCCATTATCCACAAGAGGGAGCTAGAGCAAAACTCCATCTGAAAGAGAGGCAGATCAATAAATAAATAAATCAATCAAATGGAAAAACAATTCTGAGCATATCAAGGGTACCATCATTAATTAAAAACACCAAGAACTAGAGGTCTGCAGGCAAGTTTGCACACAAGTCCCACGCATTCTGATAAATAATTTGCAGGGTAGAGTGACATCAGGCTGCAGGGTTGTGTGGTTATGTGTGTGGATTGATACTAATATATTGATACTTCTGATCCTGGCTGATTTTTTTGAGAATCTATACTTACATGAAAGCTTAATTACAAGACTCTGCAGAGGACTTTCTTCTGGAAAGACAGCTACACAAAGCGGACGTAATGACTCGGACCACGTTCAGGGCCGCATGTACCCAAATTCTCTTAGCAGTGTGTTTGCAAATGTATCCTGGGGCTCACAGGAGGACAGCCTACTCAACTGATGTCCTCAGCGTAAGCAAAACTACCTTCTCATTTGCATCAACGGCATCATACTGATGTGCCAAAGCAGTTGAAAACAATAGTCTGTACTGTTTATATGTTTTCTGATTCTTCATCCTCAATTACTGGCAGATTAGTGCATTTCTGTCTCCTGCCAGTTAAAAGCATTTGATCTTTGCAAACAGAAATTATGTGCGTGTTTATTTAAGGGCAGGGAAGGGAAATCCGATCACGAGTGGTCACTCCAGACACCTGCGGAGACACATTCTGATGCCAGGTGTGAACTGACATTCTTAGAGATGTCCACTTGTGATCTCTCAGGATGCCTGTGCATGCCAGGTATGAACAGGGCCTTGAAATCCACTAAATATTTTCCAGCCATGTTCTCGGGATGTGTGAAAATGGTTTACACGATGTTCTGCGGCAGATTACAAAAGGTTAAGCGTGGGATTGTGCACACAAGGGCCATTGCCCAAAGTTGATAGGTATAGGTGGGTACTCCAGGTGGCTAAAGGGAGCAGGCAGGATACTTTTGAGTCTTAATAGTCAAGCATGTATATTGCTCTATTGCTCTAATAACATTTTAATTTAACATTGGCATGGTAAGATACTGTTAAAATGCTGAAAAGTGACCAAATGTAACTTGGCTGGGGGGGAGGGTGGGGTGTAGAGAGTGGAGACAGTGGGATGACTGATGGTCTGCAGACTGTGCTGAGTAGACAAACACCACAGCTGCTGCTCAACTGAGATGCTCACACAGACACATACAGTATGCACCATGGTAACACACACAAACACACTGAAGTGCATAGGAACTGAAATGTATTGTGCGGATATTGTGGAGCAATAGATGAATGAAAATGATCATCACTAACCTCAGACTCCAATATTCTCAACCTGCGGTCATGTTCTCGTATCTCTGCCATCTGTTTCAATGTGTTGTCTACCCTACACACACACACACACACACACACACACACACACACACACACACACACACACACACACACACACACACACAC
>JBBJLR010070557.1:0-11012 GCA_037577145.1 Brachypetersius gabonensis
GCAGACTGGGAGCCTTGCCATGCTACCTGGTACTTCCGGTCATCAAGGTAGGATTCAAACCATTGCCAGACTGTGCCCGATATCCCAAGGCTGGAGAGAGTAGCCAAGAGGATCTGATGATTCACCGTGTTGAAGGCTGCAGAAAGGTCAAGAAGAATCAAAGCAGAAGATACGCTGGCTGATCTAGCTGCATGAAGCTCTTCAGAGACAGCTAGGAGTGCCGTTTCAGTAGATTGCGCTGCCTTGAACCCGGACTGGTGAGGATCCTGAAGCCTGTTTTGAGCAAGAAAGATGTTAAGTTGATTATAAGCAGCCTGTTCCAGGACTTTCGAAAGGAAGAAGAGAAGAGATACTGGTCTGTAGTTGTTGATATCTGAGGAGTCCAGCATGGGTTTCTTCAGAATCGGTGTGACCACCGTAGACTTGAAAGCAGATGGGACATAGCAAGTTGTTAGGGAGCCATTGACGATGTAGGCGATATGCGGGATAAGTTCTGAAGACATCATCTGGAGCGTACTCGACGGGATAGGGTCGAGCGGAGATGTGGTTGGTTTGCTGGACATCAAAAGTGATGCCACATCCTCAAGAGAGAGAGGTGAGAAGCCAAGAAACTGGGTAGCATTGGCCTGTCTTTGGCTGACAGGCGGCTTGACGATTGGTGGGAAGGATCTGCTAATGTCCTCAATCTTTGCATCAAAGAACACAGCAAAGTCTTCGGGTGAAGACTGAAAGAACAGGGAGCGATGGAGACTTAAAATGTGGTAAACAGCTTTCGAGGATTGGATGCAGATTCTTCAAACTTCATCCTGTAGAAGGAAGACTTTGCACAAGTTAAATCAGTGGCAAATTTGGATAAGAGAGAACAATAAGTAATAAGATCACAGTCATGAAGCGTTTTCCGCCATCTTCTTTCAGCTATCTTCCTTGAGCCATTTCCATACATAATTTTGTGTTTGTCGCAAATTATCTACCTTTTGTTTTTCATGTGACACCCCCCTCCACTAAACAAAGGAAAAAAATGATGGAGAGATTATTCAGACAGGTTTTTTTTTATTTACCAGCTTACTGTTATTTCAGTTTCACAAATAACTCGAAATGTACAAAATATCTGAAGACGACAGCAGAATGAAGCTTGTCTGACAGCTCTAGAGCTCGAAGAAAGTACCGCAGTGCGACGAAACCCACAGGTCTGTGAGAGACCACGAAATAAGACCTTCTGGGAGGAGGTGGTGGAGAGACATTTCACAGAAAACATTTTACAGTGACACGGCCGAGGTTTGAGATGTTGTGGATTCATCAGTCCTGATTCATCACAGGTTGCCACCGCCCACCGGTTCCAACCCAAAAGCGGATTGTATCATGTGACACATTTATTTGCGTTAAAGCCTTTTTTTACAGACAAAAAGTGTTTCCAAAGTAGTTTTTGCGGCATCTGAAGTATCAATATAGAATCCATGCGCTAAAGTTAAACAGAAAAATATTATGTCAACATTTACAAAATTCTATCAATAATTAGCATTTCCATCAGCTATATCAGTAAAAAAATTTAACCGCCAAATATTTTTTGCCCTGGATTACAACCATTACAATATGAGGAGCAGTGTTGTGCACAAACGCGATTTGAACACATTCCTACTTTTCTGAACGCTAAACTTAACGAATCATACATATTATGAACAAGTCCGATTTTTTAAGAAATCAGTGTAGATTTAGATGGGAAAACCACATGCTTTGTTTACTTTTAGTTAGTAACAATTAGTTAGTAAAAATTTGTTTACTTTTAGTAACTAATGAACAGACGTGAAGTAGTTAATTTTTTGAGCTGTGAACTTGAACTATTTATTTTTCAAAGTGAACTGGCACAACACTGATGAGGAGGATCCTTGAATTTTAAACATTAAAAATGTTTTGTTCATTAGGCACCGGAATCATTGTAACAGGGCGGCACTTTTCAAAATTATTCGTTTTGAACTGGAACGGAGATTGTGAGCCAGGCCTTCTCATCCATCAGTGTCTGACCTCAAAAATTCCCACAGAAACTCCAAACTATTGTGGAATGTCTTCCAAGAAGAGTGGAAGCTGTTATAGCTGCACTTTTCTTTTTACCACAGAAGGTTAACTAAATTATACATATTGTGTTAATGTAACCTTTACGTTCAACGACATGTCAATTTTAAATCGTGAAGCCTTCTTTAGTGTATAATATTTAGAAGCAGCTCAATATAAAAATGGGCCATTTGCCTTTTCTCCAGTTCTGCTCCAAAACATGACCCACCAGAGCAAAAATCCCTTTGCCCGTATTTGACTTAAGCTTCTCTAATCTAAGAAAAAAAACACAGATCTTATCAGTGAACTCGGCACCAGTCACGCAAAGATGAGGCTCTGAGATAGACTGAGAGTAGTGCACTATTTGCATTTGCCCCAACCATTTTGCATGGTAGGATTTCCCTAGAACAATGCTCGTTGTCATGCGCTGTATATGTTTAGAGAGCACACAGTGCACCAATATTTGCATTAAACCCCACGTTCTGTCTCTTGTGTGTGAATTCACCTGGTCTAAGCTGTCCCTATGCTTGTGCGATCTTAAGAGTAAAATGGCCAAAAACAAGGACATTTCAAGCAATGCCACAGTGGGTTACTTTAAAGAATCTTAACAAAGTACAAAGTCTTATATGAATGCAATATTTTTGGTAGCCAAGGACCATTCAGGGACATTTATTCTTAAGAGTGTAATATATGATCATATATTTTCTTTTTTTAGACCCATAAAAAGGGTAAAATCTTTGCATTGGTCCATTAAAGGCAAGTCTGATTCTCTGTCCATTTGCAAAATGCTTAAACGCAACCTCAGCATTATTATAATTAATTCATTAATGAATTTGGAAATATAACAAGTAGTCTTAGTTCTCATTAACAGACTATAGAAATGAGTTAATACTGGTTCAGTGGATGTACAGCAAGATTTATACCGCTTTCATGATTTTCAATTAATAATGTTTCTTATAGAAGAAAAAAATAAATAAACAAAGCTAACCAAATTGAAAAAATAAACAAAACATGATCCAAAATCCAAAATAAAAAGACATCTACACATGTATTTATTTTCTTTATATTATACTTCATTATTACATTGAAGGCAGCATCAACCCTGCTTTGCTGTGGACCATGCTCCTTTAACTTTTGTTTTATTTAGACCAAAAGGATCCGAATCAAGAAAAGAATAGAGGCTCCCAGTTTAGGATTCTTTGCCGTTTTATGAGTTTCTCATATCATTTCACTTATTGAGATGCTACTTTTACCACTGTAACGCTGTAACGGCTCACCATTAACTATATTCCAGTCCATGGTTAGAGAGATGATGCAGAGACAACAAACTTGCTTAACCATTGAAGAAAAATTCCCTTCTTTATTCACACCAACCAAGAAAGAACAGCTCAAACGCCAAAGGGTTACATTCTTCACTTCTCTTTTCATACATTACATAAAGAATCTATGAAAATAAACATGAAATCATTAAACTTACTGAAAATAAATCTCCTCTTACACTATAGTCATTATTTCAGTAAAGTCACAATTGCTCTACACTGTGAGTTAAGGCTATGCTGAGCCAGTAAACATGCTCTCTGTTTCTTGTTGCTTCAATGGAGGTGACTTTTGACTGGTTTCATGACTCCGCTTTCATGCTGCTACACAATGAAACTTGCAGGTGGTTTGTAGTTTGTCTCATGTGCTGTACTGGCCAGTAAAATGTGCAGTTAATATTAAGGGAAATGCAAGATCTTGCTTCTGACATGCCTGAACGGAGATTATCTAGCAAAGTTCTACCGAATTGTTCTTGTTCTCTTCAAAATTTGTGAAATAGTTTTACCAGTAAAATAAATTTGAAAAAACTTTTTGCACACTTTTTTTGTTGGAAATAATCAGAAAATTAGAAAGAATCCCTAACACAGACCAATTAGCAAGCAATTGTTTATTTGTAAAAATACAATGTTTCGGTCTTAGACCTTCCTCAGGTAAATTCCTGCTGGATTCTTTCTTATTTCCTGTACAGTAAAATAAATAAAATGGCACCACAGAAAAAATAGTTGTTGTTTTTTATTCTTTACAGAAAGTATTGGAGTAAAATTGGGATTTAAAAAAAACAGCAATAACACTTTAAAGCTCATGACTGTTTTCTAATTGGTTTCCTATGTAAAAATGTGTTATTGTCAGGCAATTCTTAAAAAATCCAACTGAAAGATTCTGTTACCAAACCTCCATCTTCTGCGGTCCCTTTTACGTGTTTATTTTTGTAAATACACTTCTGGCCAGAACCACCCTCTGGTTTTTTTTAAACAATATGCTACTCTTCCAAAGTTTTACAAGAAAACATTAGAAAAAAGTGGCCAACAGGTTTTGCAGTGTAACCTTATAAGTGCACTATAAGTGCAGTTTAATGAATGTGAAAGTTTATGTACGTCAGAATAACCCCCTCACCTTCATCACAGCAGCACAGATTTGCAGTATCCTTTCCAGCGATTTTTGGAAATAACTTGTGCCTGAACCCTCCCATCACCTTTTCAAACACGTAAACACTCCTGTCTGATTATCTGGAGCTCGGTTGAAACTTGGAGAGTGGGGAGGACAAGACCAATGATTTACATGTGTGTGATGTATTTTTAATGTAATAAAACTGAAAATATAATGTAATAAAACTGTATCGTTTATTTAAAAAAACAAGGGTGGGCCCAAACTTCTTGCCTGGAGCTTGTATCCTCTTTGCTACATGGTGCTTGTTACCATAATTATCACTTACAATAGTATTTTTCATTCTGATTTTAAGTAACTCAATCATTTTTTTTAGCTGTCTACAGCTAAGAAAACTACTGACATCAAAATTAGACGAGCAAAATCAAATCCACTTTACTGTCCCATAGACTCTTGCATGTTGTTCAGTCAGGTTCATTCAAAAATTGTTAGGTATCTTGTGTAATGAAGGGAAATCATCTACCCTCTTCACTGAAACTAAAGTAAATCCGGATCTTGAAAGTGTTTTTTAATTCTGTTCTGTTCTAATCTTAGATTTAAATTAACTTTGAAAGGCGTGTATTGTTAGAACGCCTCTGTGAGTTATTGAAAAGCGATGGAACGTGTAAAGGAGGAGGAAAGGAAACGATTCTTGACAGATTTTTTGCGGCGATGGAAGTGCAGAACCAGTTTTACAAGCCTCTAACCTAGTAAGGCAGAAGCATAACCTATAGAGCCTTTGCATTCTTAGGTGTCATAAGCTGCCCCTGATCTCCTTCTCAGTAGCGCCAGAGGTGGCAGGGATGGTTTGGGGGTGTGTGAGTGGTTTTGTCAGGAGGTACAAGAGGGCGGGATGATTTGTCTTTATATAGCAGGGATCACCCACTTCACCTGCAGAGATTACAGAAGAGATACAGACAGTCACACACAGCATGCAGGTCCGTGTTGGGGTGGAGATGCTGGCGGTGCTGGCGGTGGTTCTGCTGGCTCCCAGTGTGACTGAGGGGCTGGTGCTGAACAAGTGTAAGCTGAGGCAACAGCTGAACCTGACTCTGCTCGCGGACCACATCAACGAAGTGGCAAAGAGTGAGTGATTATTATAACTGCTAGTCAGAATGAGAATCAGAATATCTTTATTGTCATTGTAACAGGTGTAACAATGACAATCAAATAATTATGAAAAAAATTGAATAAAATATAAAATTGGAATAGATAGAAAATATAAAATAGAAATAGACAGAAAAAATATATAGATGCAAATATATTTATAAATATAAATTACAAAAGGATAAAATAATACTAATGTATTGCACTCAAGTTGAAGTATGAAGGTGATTAGTTGTCATTCAGTGCCCTGATATTGACACAGTAGAAACTGCTGTTCTGTCTGTTAGTCCTTGTTTTGATACTTCTGGATCTTTTGTCTGATGGCAGCAGTTGGAATAAGTCATGAGCGGCGTGTGAGGAGTGTTTTAGGATGTTAATAAGAGAATTAAGAAGTTCTTCATGCTGCCAAGAATTTTGTCTATAGAGGACATAAATGTTTTCATTGGTTTAAATGTACATAATAAGTCATATATATAAAAAATAAGATTTAAAGAAGGAAGACAAATGTTAAAGTGCAAGCACGAAAAACCTAAATAAAAATCAAATGGCTCAAAAAGGCAGGTAAAAACCAAAGTAATAACTCTATAATTTTATGGGTTCAAATAATCAAATATAACATTTTCCTTTTTAAGTTTCAAAACATGAAACAACAAACATCATAAGAGGATTTCAGGGAGAAAAAATACAATTAAACTTAAAACAATGAAAAGTCTATTGTAAAACCCAGTTTAAAGAAAAGAAAAATCAGTAGAACAATAAAAGTAGAGCAAAACATGAAGCAAAACTAGCATTGGGTGTAAATTAATGAAGTGACAATTTTATGTTCTGTATCTTGTTTTGTAGTGACCTGCCATTATTGTTTCTTCTTTACAGTCGTGTGCCATGCAGAGTTGTCTTCTCGCCTCAACACCACAGCAGTCAACCAAATCCCTGCCCCTCAGGGTGATCGCAAGCCCAGGTTTTCAAGGGAAGCACCTGGATCCTTCACGCCTTTCCCCTCTCCTCTGCCTCATAATGAATCTCAAGAACACAACTCTGTAGGCAACCAAACAAACCATAAAGATGACCATCCTGGTGCAGGAGGTCCTCCTGCTCCCGGTGGTCGTCCTGGTGCTGGAGGTCCTCCTGCTCCCGGTGGTCGTCCTGGTGCTGGAGGTCCTCCTGCTGCTGGTGGTCGTCCTGGTACTGGTGGGCAAAAGAATAGACCCAGCAGATCTGTACCAGAAATCCCAAAGCATTCATCCAAGAACGAATCTCAAGAATATAACACTGTAGGTAACAAGACTAACCAACATAAAGATGACCATTCTCATCCCGGTCCATCTGTCCAAACCAACGCATCTAAATCCACTCCTGCTGCTGGAGGTCCTCCTGCTCCTGGTGGTCGTCCTGCTGCTGGAGGTCCTCCTCCACCTGGGGATCGTCCTGGTGCTGGAGGTCCTCCTGCTCCTGGTGGTCGTCCTGGTGCTGATGGCCAAAAGAATAGGCACCGCAGGTCTGCACCAGGAATCCCCAAACCACCCCACAACAAACCTCAGGAGCATGCCGGTGTAGGTAACCAGACTGGCCAAAACACCAATGATCATTCTCATCCTGGTGCCAGCCCCAGTTCTCCTCTCGCTCCTCATAACAAATCCGAGGAGCATGCCTCATCTAAACATCATCCTTCTGGAGGAAACCCTCCAAAGGCCAATGGTCGCAAGTCCAGGTCCCTTAAACTGCAGCTTAACAATCAAGGCTTTCCCGAGCTTTCTGTCAGGCCCATAGGTGAAACAAGCCAGGAGCAGCATGGTGATGAGACATGGATGCTCTACGGGTTGTTCCAGCTGGCAGACCGCGTCGCCTGCCTCTCCGACAAGCCCTCGCTGAATCTCTGCGGACTGAGCTGTGATAGTGAGTACATTTTGGTGCTTCCAGTTCAGTGGTCTTCAAACCTCAGGTCTCCCAGACATTCCACTTTTTTGTACAGGCTGGAGCAAAACTGTGAGCCACTTGTTAGATCCTGAGGCCAGTTTGGGGACCAGTGTACTTCTTGGCACACTGCAACTTTTTTGTTGCTATCTTTTTACTTTAAAATTGTTTGGATTATAAAGGAAAATGCCTCTTCAAAAGCTGCAAATGACTGAAGCAAAAACAATGTGCCTTATTCTAAATGGCTTATTCCTTTTTAAAGAGCTGATTGATGATGACATCACTGATGACATTGCCTGTGTTGAGACCATCATTGGCAATCGGTAAGTGACCACTAGTTAATTTCAAACTTAACTGAACTCACACTGAACTCAAGTCAAGTGGTAACTTTTTTGCTCTAAATCTCAACAGGATGTCAGCAATCAACGATCACAGGAAGGAGCTCATTAAGAGCATGTAAGTAGAAAACAATAGTATGTTTAATTTAGTTCCTTCCGCACTAAATATATATACACACACACACACACATACATACATATATACATATGTGTGTATATATATATATATATATATATAAAACCCAGTGAGGGAGATCAAAGTGTGACTCTGTTAGCTGGCCAGAATAAGCATTATCACGTTTATAAAGTGGTAAGTAAATCCTGATGAAGGTTTCTGCACTAATCATAGTAAAGCGTGTTTTGTTTGTGGTGTACGGCATTAGAGGGTCATCAGTAGGTGAAATAAAGAGCAAGAAGTCCCAGTGAGGTTTCGCTGAATACATTCATGACGTGTTCAGTTTGTTCGGGTCTGTTCTCTCTTTGATTTCCTCTTTGTTAACTTTTATTGCAGGTATGACTTGATCCACCAGAAGGAATGCGCCACCGTGGTGGACCTCCCGTATTTCAGCAGCTGTTAGTCATGATCGCAGCATGGCAGATTCGTTCTGATTATCATAATCACCACAGTGTCATAATCAGGGCATGTTCCATCTGAAAATGTCTAGATTTCCTTCTTTGTCAGCCGTAGGCCAAGTCTGTGCCTCTCTGAGCTGATTCCAACTTCTTAGATAATTAAAACCTTTTGCATTCAGAGCCACACTGGTTAACTTCTTGTTTACATATGAACGATAATGGCTTGGACTTGTTTACGGTCAACACAGATCACCATTAACTAGGCTAACATATGTGATAGTGAGAGAGTTTAAGGCAAGTTTAAGTAAAAAATTAACTAAATGTGACCCTGATTTTATTTCTATTTCCAAATAATATTATTCATGATTCAATAGTCCTCTGCATTAAAGCTTTTCTTAAATTATTCCCGTTTCCAGATTGATTTATAAGGAGCAAAAATGTTTTGAAATATATCTTAGCGTCCAAAAATACATTTGAGTAATATATCAAAAATAATGTTCACATCTATTTGTAAATCTGTAATGTGTTTTTGAAGGCTAAATGTTCTGTGATAGATTCAAATATATTCAAATTAGCAACACAAGATGCAAAATACACGTGTTCACTGATGAAAGTCCTTCAGTTGTTTCAGCTCGGCTTCAGAAGCATATTGCCTATACAGATCAAATGTTGTTTTTAGCAGTTTAAGAATTACCTTCTCTTACCCAACACAACAGATTACACCAGGCAACTAAAAATATTCCGTTCCATTCTGTAGTGTTTCTTCTAGAATCTCGGCGCTGATTTCGGTGGTAACGTTTATTTCCATGTATCTTCAAGGGTTTAGTTAGAAACGTAATTAAAAAAAATAAAATGAATAAACTCAGCAATTTGGCTGGCGGTCTTTACTTCTACTTATAACTGTTTGCATGTTAATGTGTTGTTTGTTTGTTGTACAACTGTCACGCATCACGAATCATCGAGACTAATATGAAAATAATAGTTGTATTACAACAACCTCATAATGAAAAATATAATAATAATAATTTTCATATATTGAAGGTACAAAACTGATGTGATTTTCTGAATCAGCAAAACTTGGTACATTAAAATCCCCCCTTTAGAGTCGTAGTTTGTAAAAGTGCAACATTTAGATTTGAAGCACATTATTTAGTTTTTTAACACATTTAGCTCTAAATGTACTACAGACTAATACATTTTTTAAAAATCAATCCGTTACACTTGGTTGAATATTTTCTTGTAATAATGTTTTGAAAACGTTGCGTATCCTTCATAACCTCAGCCCCAACCTCTGGCCATCGAACTGTACATAGAATTTAGATTTATATTTTCAAAATAAAAAGGTGTATTTCATGAGAGGTTTCAGAAAAATTACTTTCAGCTTCAGAAGTTGGTTGCAAAATTGTAATATGTCCACCAGAAGGCGTAGTAGGCAACTCAACAGGTGGAGCTTATTAAAGTGACCGGATAAAGTTCAGGCTACACTATTCAGAGGCGGCTTCTAAATAAGGCGCTTCAGAGACCCTTATAAATAAAGAGACCATTCTGAAAAAAGGCTACAGAAAGGTTCTTTGAAGAACAAATGGTTATTGAAAAAAAAAAGGATTATTACAGAATCTTGTGGAGGTGCATAAAACCTTAAAAATATTCGTCATTTCACTTTAAAAAAGTTCAAAATTCGGATTGTAAAGGCTCAAATGATGCTGTTCTTTACAGAAGCCCTTACTGAAATGTCTTTTAGGAAACCAGAAGCGGTTCTTCAATGCTGTCGCTCCAAAGAGCCCTTTTATGACTGTTTTTATGTGTACCTCATGAAATCTTATTTTCAGTTGTTTCATTAAAAACGTTATTCCAGAAACATAATATTCTGATGTGTCTGTTGTTATACCGGAATTGTTGCAGCCATTGTCTTGAACTAAAATGATGCTTCACCATGGATATAATGTTGTACCTCATTATCACTTCAGGCTACTGAGCTCTTTACACAGGGATAGAATGCACACTCTAACAAGAGGCAAGAAATGATATAAGCTATGCTCGTCAGATAATACTCCCTTTTATACTCAGGACACGACTGCTTGGAAACGCTTCACCTTGCTCTTTTGGAAAACCGCTTGCTTTGAACCAGACAGGAACAGAATAAAGGATCTTCTTTCCAGTGAGAGTGCTTTGAACTCATATGAACTTCACTGAACTCTCCTGAGATCTTTATCCAGACACAATATCACTTACTGAACACAGCTTGTAGTTTTGTTATAGGTTGCTGAAGAACTGAATGACAATGTTGAGTAGGTTAAAATTGGAAGTCCAACCATTTTCCAAAATGTTTACATAATTTCTTAATTAGATTATCGAAATTCCAATAAAGTCATTCGTGTGTGAAATTCTCTATTCCTAGGGTCACTTTATGTTTCCACATTGTGGGGAAAGTTGGCTTGGTATTGTCTATAGACAATGTCTACCAAAATGATTGGCATTTTTGATAATGCTTTGTAAAAAGCCTTTAAATAAATGGGGGGGGGGGGGGACCAACATACTCCCACACCGAAAAAACAAAAAAAGAAATGCAACCTTTGT
>JBBJLR010070568.1:0-11012 GCA_037577145.1 Brachypetersius gabonensis
ATATCATTATTGTATAGTTTTGGGGGTTTTTATATGTAACACTGAAAATTACATTTCTTTGATTTTAAACAAGTGTATTTCCAAATATTCCAAATATTTGCTGGGTGTTTTTTTTAGATGTTTTTATCCACATTTATGTCTACCAGGTGACTAAAAGTCAAACACATAGCCACCCAATCTCAATAGACAAACATGGGAGTAAAAAGGGTCATACTGAACAGTTCAGTAACCTTAAACATGGCACAGGCATAGAATTTCACTTAGTCAAATTAATGCCTGTAAGTGCTGAAATGGAGTAAGTAAAAGGTAGCGCATGTGTTAAAATGAAGTGAGTAGTTCATGTGAGGAAACACAGCAACATCTCAGAGTATAAGCTTTTCTGTTCAGAGGAATGTACTCAAATTCTTTCAAACCAATACCCATCAACAGCTGGAAATGTTTAGGGGCAGATTGCAGTACAAGGATTCACACCAGATACTGAAAGCTAAGGTTCGCTTACTGCCATTATGTAACACAGATATATTGCTTGACTGACAGGTTCCCAAGTAGAGGTAGATGCAATAGTCAACATGGGAAGAGATAAAAGCATGAATGACTGTTTCCAGATCCTTAAGAAACATGTTTGAGGTTTCCTGCATTCTATTTCGCTGTAGCTCTGAGTCAGAATAAATTCTCTGTTCTTTTGGTTTCAAACAAATTCAAACAATTCAGACAATACAGAACTTTATGTCCCTCAAACAACTGGAGACTTGGGAACAATGCACCATTTTCATGCACTCACCAGGAAAACAATGTCATATGACCCAAGGGCGGGCATGTACAAAGAGAACAGGACCGGGCCCAGGATGAAGCCCTGGGGTACTCAACGAGTGATTGTTGCTGAGAAGTTGCTGAATGTGAGAGAAAATGATTTATTTTTGGAACTCTTCTAGTGATCCAACCAAACAGTGTAGCCGGCAGTATCAAGAACTCATGTCAAAAAGAATTCAGATAACTACTTTCCGCAACTAAGAGGGCAGGCTGCTGATTTGACAGCATGTTATCATGGCCAAGCTTCCTCTAGCTTAACCACTAGAAACCACAGATGTGACAAGTGTAGGGTTTTTTCTTCACAGCAACACATGCAATGCAAAAAAAACACGTGTGTGTGTGTGTCAGCCAACCACATGTCAGAGTTGCCAGTTGTCACACCCAGTTGTAGTTCTCTAGAATTTGCTTGGAAAACTATTGATAGAAACTGGTAAGGACACCTGGATGTGAGCAGCAATTGTGGATTTAATGCAATTAACATTTACAGCCTTGTGAAAGTGTTTCAAAATCTCTATTGTCCACACAGACTGCCCAACCCTGCAACTTTTTTGTGAAAACATCTGCTTTGTCAGAGACGGTCAGGATATTGCTGCTGGGGACTAGTTACAAGTTCGATGTGTTTTTGCTTATGAAATGTGGCTTAAGCAAGACTTGCCATCATTTTCAGGGCAGTGTTGTATGAGAGGGCGATGCAAACCTCATTTGAAAACTCTTAATCAAGCATGGAAGGACCTCCATCCCCAAAAGCCACTTTACTTAGAAATGGAAAAGAAGAGACTCATGTTTATTTCCCATTTCTCAGAAAAAAAGTGAGAAGGGTCTGGTATTTAGTGGGCGTGACCAGCCCTTAGAACATGAGTGGCATGAAGCACAACAAATGGTAAACCGTTGACATACAAAAACAATTGCTTATTTGGAAGATCCTCCACTTTGTGTGGATGCTGGAGGTGCCAGTGTCATGCTGAGCTTTGTTTAGTGTTCCTATGTCACAAGTTATTGTCATTTAAAAACATGGAATTCTAACCTTTACTGGGGTTCTAAAAATGATGCCATCCACAAAAGCCCATAATGAACAAAACTGCTTAACTTAATTTTAAAAACAATCCCCAGAGAACTTTTAGGATAGTTTCTGCCTACAAGTGCATGGGGAAAACCTATAGAGGGAGTGGGGGTCTAAAAAGAGGCCGAGCGGCGGGCCGTCGACCGAAAGAACAGCAAATGGCTTTAGACTGTTTTATGCGGTTTTTACTTGTTGAAATCAGGGAAAACATAACTATTTTAATAGCTGTTTGGAGAGCATTGTTAAGTTCTGTCTCTAGTGTGTACATGTGGATAAGGCAGTGGGTAAATGTGTTATGTGGTGCAACACATCCTTTCAAGACTGTACTGAACAAACCATTAAATGCGTGACAATTGACACCTCGGAAGACTGGTCTAGTTATAAGGAAAGCACATTTTTTCAGGCTCTATGAGCAGACATGATGTTGCAAGCAATGTCATCAATATGACTGGATACGTAATCTATCTTCTTACTGTGCATTGTGTCTGTCACCACTATTGTTGCAAAAGGGTGAGTGTTTCTGTGTGTGGCTTTTTATGTTTTTGCAACCAGGGTGTGCAACTTCACAAGAAGCTGCTTGGGTAAAGTAGGCATGTGTTGCAGTCTTTTGAGCAAGCAGTTCAGTTTCCTTTTGCTGAAAGAACTGAATACGTTTATTAACTTTATCTGGATGTTCGGTTTTAAGATGCCTCTCCGGCTGGTTTTAAACTCTCCATTTTATATATATATTTATGTATTAGGGGTGTAACGGTACACAGATGTCACGGTTTGGTACGTATCTTGGTTTTGGGGTTTGTTTTTGTTTATTTTAAATAAACATCAGTGTATTAACCAGTAAACACGCTCTTGGTTATATATTCATGTATGTGTAAGTGTTACGCCAGTAGGTAGCACTATTGCAGCACACTACGACCCAGGTTTATGATTTACTTGCGCTTTTTGGTCCCTCTGGGATTCCGTATGACTTCAGTCACATCTTCTCCCTCGTACCGTGTATTCTCCGAAAGACATCAAGTACCGTACCGAACCGTGACCCATGTACCGTGACGGTTCGGTAAGAATACATGTACCGTTACAGCCCAAATATATACATATATATATATATTAAGGTTTTTAAATGACAATACATCAAAATAAGAGAAATGATGCAGGGTACAGTGTTTACAGAACTAAGCCGAAGAAAACAACTCTCTTTTTCACTTTTAATCAAAATGGCAATAATTACCTTTGACATACTTCTAGTAATGATTGCCATCCAACTGGTCACATTGCGAGAGGAGAGAGTTGATTACAGCAGCGCTTATTTTTATACTTTCATCATTAAATAAGATTTGTTTCAGGTGATCACTAATCAGTACCTGCAGAACAAGGTGCTTGTGTAGGAACACTGGAATGGAATGGTTGTCACACTCAGATTTGGTCTCTTTTTTCAGAGCTGTATATGTAGTGCTGCTAAGTAGTGGAAGGTTCTTTCTTGTTCTAACTGGTCTTATGTAGGCCTATTTCCATGTAGAAACTTAGACCACTTTTTACATTGTTCTTCTGGACTTTTTACTGATTATTTTAGAGCCACTGATCTTTTTATTCTAGCTGGATACCAGCTAAATTAATTTTATTCATTTTAGAATATTCTTACAGTCCATCCCATGTTTTTTGCCATCTATTTGAGGGCTCTTGGTTAGAGAACGACTGCCTTAGACAAGAACAGTGTTTTAGACATGTTTCTTTTGTGGTCTTTTTTTGAGGGTGGACAACTGCTTGTTTAAAAGGGTGTTAATTAAACTGCTGTTTATTATAGGACCAACTGCAGCACAACTCTAAGAAATGGTTTAAGGAGCACATCCAGGGAGAATGCGGTAAACCTCATATGCATGATTAAATCACTTCGGATAAGACGCAGGTTTAAATTGATTAAAGAAAACAAAAGGTATAGGCATGTCAAAAGAATAACGGGATAGAGGTAAAATATGTGCTCTAATATTGTCAAATCCGTTAACGAAGAAGCTTCTATTGTTTCTGTAATAGCCTCGGGGATGTCTGTAATGATGGAGAGCAGTGCCATATTCATTCTATTAAAAAAGAGCATTAATAATATTTTGCTTTGATAAGTTTTTTGCAGTAATGTCAGTAAAGCCTATTTTGCTTTTGACCGAATGCTGAAAGTTAGCTAGATGTTTTCTCATAATTGGATTTTTTTACATTTCTTTTTACCATGTTCATTTATGTTCCTGTCAAATACATGTTTCTTTCAAGGGCACGAGTTTCATTATTTAGCCACTGTCAAGTCATTTTGGGCAGCATTTAAGAAACTGGATCTACATGCTGAATTGAATAGAGCAAGTAGTCAGTCAAGTTTAATACACTCAGAAGAATTCTTAATGGTGGGAGCTAGAGTTAAAGTAACATAGGGAGCTGAAAACTGACTGGCTGTCACAGGTGTTACAGAACACATGCTGCGGGTGATGAAAAGACTCACCCTTCAAAATACATGTTGTTGCTTTGCAGCATGAAATGACAAGAATAAGATCCAAATTTTTCCAGTTTGGAAAATAATCTCAGTGGTAAAAATATCTCAGTGATTCTAGTTAATATTTTTTTTCTAAACTGTTGCTTTCCGATCTTATAAGCTGCATTCAGTAAATAGATTGTTTTGTGTGTTTCATTTTAGGCTGCAAAGCAACAAACTATGAACATTTTCACATGATTCTTTTCTATACCCACTGTTGGAGTAGTGACATCAAACAGGATGGGTTTCTGCTTAGTCAGGCATGCATCTACAACTTCGCTCACTAAAAATCCAATGACAGGACAAGGTCTAAACTGTGAACATGCTCATGTGTAAAGCCCATAACAGATAGTCACTTTAAATAAGTAATAAAATAAAAAATGAAATTCCCCAACCAAAGGATTCAAAGGTTTATGACCTGTAGGCTAGATGAGAGATACAAACATGTTTTGGGGGCCAGGAAAAACAGTGTTAAGTCTGCATTTTCTCCATGTGTCCACCCCTGATGGGGCTCCAGGTTCCTCCCAAACTATTTGCACATCACACCGGAGATGCAACATTGTCCCTTGTTGTGAATGTGTTTGTGAGGATGTTTGTGTCTACAATGGATTGGTGGTCTGTCCAGGCTGTCTTTCACCTTATGAGGCTCCAGAACCCCTGCATCCATCCATAAATGGATGATTTTGGAGGTCTATATACTAGAGCACAGGAAGCAGGTATAATTGAATTGAATAATCTCTACCAGTCAGCAATCTGCCTTCAAAATGAGCTCAAAAAATGGTTGCTTAGCCTCCTCCATAACCCAAAGTCCATGGTATTGAAGAGGGCATAGTCATCCAGTCCCTCAGTCATACAAACAGAAAAAGGTTGCCACAGTTAAACACCTCTTCTTCGACCTCTCGACCCAGCTGAGAGATGACGAGGCACTTATCAAATAGATTAAAATGTGTAGTCCAGCGTTATATTGTTTAAGCAATGTTTAACATCCAGGGCGACGACAACAATGGACTGGACCACAGAAGGAATGGACAAATAAGTACTGAATAAAGAAGGATGGGCTCACAGTGTATGGCCTTTCTCCTGTTGCAGTGACCTTCATGTGAGAAACACACATAGATTAAAACAAAAACAAAAAAGCATTTTCCTGTTATCCCCCACCCATCACTTTGACGACAGTGTCCTCGCACAAACAAAGAACAAGAGTTACGAAACAAGACATTAGGAAATGCACCCGCCACTACAGCAGCAGTTTCGTTTGAAGTCATGTCATTACAGGCCCCGTGTTGTGGACAAGTGTTTTTCTCTCTTTTTTGGATGTGTATAGGATGTATGTGGCATATAAGGCCTGTGAAACAGCAACTGCACTGTACCACAACCGTACTGCAATGGCAAAAAACTTTGCATGCTTTGATTTCCCAGTGTATCTGTTTAACAATGTTACTGACTGTGACGTACCAGCAAAATGTTTTTCTGTCAGAGCCGCTTTTGTTATTGTGGACTTTTATTTTTAATGTCTTGTTTTAGTTTTTACATTTTTTCTCTGTATTCTTTAGCTGTACGGCGAATATCTAACCCAACTGACAAGCGATGTCCTGATTCACCTTTTCTCACAGAGTTACAGATATATGTTGGTGCCGTAGAACACTCCGACTAGAATTTATCTTCGGCCCAAACAGAAAGTAGAGCTTGTACTTTGTTGACTTCCCACTTGTTATTTTGTGTCTCCGTTTTTGATTTGTTTTGTGTGTAGACATTAAACAAATAAGGCCTCCTTCCATGTTGTAAGGACATTTTAACCAATCAGAAAGCAGTAACGCTGTTAGCTCACTTTCGGCCCTGCCACTGAGCAGCACAGGTCCAGCTCGGGTTCACGGGTCACTTCATTCATAATGGAAAAACATTTGTTCATGGCATGAGATGGTTTCTTGTGCCACGGTTAAAACCAGCCCGTTCTGAATTAGCTGTTTATCATGATGTTACAAAAAACTAAATATTTACTTGTATCTTTTAAGTGCAAGTATATAACATGTGGTGAATCAGCTCTTCCATACTGACTGACCTGACAGGACGTGACAAGACAGAAGAAGCAGACAAACACACAGAGGTGATGAGACATGTGTTACATATAATGGGTTCTTTCAAAGTAAATGCAGATGTGTGTAAATAGAATATATGATGAATATGAGACTTATGTGAGCATTTGTACTTCGTGTTTGTGTGTGTGTGTGTGTGTGTGTGTGTGTGTGTGTGTGTGTGTGTGTGTGTGTGTGTGTTTGTGAGTGTATGAGTGTGAGTGTGTGTATTAACGTTGGTTAACAGCAGGTCACTTGAGATGATGAAGGGACCTCAGACATTGTTAAAGTGGGAGAGGAGGTGCTAGAATGTCATTTGGTCTAAGGATATGTATTCCATAAGGAGATTTAACCTCTGCGTGATGTTTACTGTTGATCTAGTTTTTGAGTTCCACAGGACTTTTTCCTTGGTGAAAGTTAAGGTGATGAGTATAGGTTCTGAACTTCAGATTAGTGGATTTGCTATCGAGAAGTCTTCAAGAAGACAGATGTTAATGAGAGAGTGGAATGCTACAGTTTATAATAAGAGAGATGCTGTTAATTATGTCTTTTTAGAAATGTTGGGTTCCATGGTTAGAACCGGATGGAGTGGAATACATTTTAAATGTGCAGCATGAAAATATATTGCAGTCTGTGAGTCCTATCTTAGGCATCCTTTGCTGTGTGAAATCTGCTCTGTGGGTTATTTTGTACTACATTAGGTGTAAGTTAGTATTGTTAGTCATTGTGAAGAAGTTTCTATTGTTCTTACATTAAGTGGGGTGTTTTTTTCCCCCAGGCTTTTATCGGTATAAAAATGGTTGGGTCTGTTGTGGATATTTATATAAATCTCCATCCAGCTTGGAGCACTTTGGCTCCACCATTTAGTTATGAACTGAAGTTATGAAAAATGTTTTTATTTGGACTGCTTTTTGAATGAGGCACAACACAGGGCAGCCAGTTTGAACAGATCTGTTTTAAATTAATCAGTCTTAAAGGCACAGTAAAAGCCTGTTTAACTCTAAGGGATAAAGAGAGGCATGTCAACTGAGATGATAAAGGACCTCAGGTGTCTTTAAAGTGTAAGTGGAGGTGCTAGAATGTAATTTGTTCCATGGATATGTATTCGTTGATGAGGTTTAACCACTGCCACTTTTCAAGTTTAGGGATGAGTCTAGATTTTACATTTACAGGGCAGCCAGTTTGAACAGATCTGTTTTACATTGATCTTAAAGGCATGGTAACAGCCTGTTTCACTTAAGAGATAAAGGCAATTTGGATACTGCTCATGATCTCAGGGGAAAAATACATAAACGAAATACAAGAAAAATGTAAGGCATGGGTTTGTATGGCAGCTCTATCATACTGGTGTGTTTTTGACATCAAGTGTGGCCAGAAGTATTGGTTAATCTACTGTCAACATCATGTTTGCAGTGTTGTGCAACCAGATGGGAAGTCCAAGTTGCAGCCACCAATGTTTTAGAAAAGCAGGAAACTGATAACAGTCAGGAGCCATAAGAAACACAAGCATCTGCATGTAAACAGAAGCCCCCAACAGTGCAGATGCAGGCTTTTTGAGTGGTGGAAGTATTATGTGTAGGAATAAATGTTTATAAACAAAGCTTGATGTAAATAAAATGTTTTTTTTTTGCCCATTCCGAAAAGACCATCTGAAAAAGTAACAGTACAAACTATGAGGCTCATTAACTTTGGTATAAATAAAGATACATATTGAATCCATGCCCCTGTATGCAGTAGTGGGACTAAAAATAGCCTCACTGTAATAGCCTTACTGTCAGCTTGACTGTAAAAACTATAATAATAATACATTCAATTGAATAAAGCGCTTTTCAAAGTACTCAAAGATGTTTGTATAAACTGAGTAGACAAACAAAACATGAGGGGAGAAACATTTGGACATGGGCAAGGATGCAGACAGATTAGACATGATAGTCAGAGTGGAATTTGTAACTTGAACATCAGCTGGAGAAAGCAAGTTGGAAAAGGTGGGTTTTGAGTGACTGCTTAAAGAAAGATAGAGTCTTTGATTGCCTGATGTGTGTGGGAAGGTCATTCCAGAGGGAGGGTGCAGCAGCAGCAAAAACCCTGTCTCCCCAAGTCTGGCGCTTGGTCCTAGCTGTTGTAAGGAGTTGTGCATCAGCAGTTCTAAGGCAACGTGCTGAGCTTGAACGGGAGAGAAGGTCAGAGAGGTAGGGAGGAGCTTGGTTGTTGAGGACATTGTAGGCAGTGCTGAGGTCAAGGAGGATGAGGATGGTGATGAGACCGGAATCTGCAGTTAGGAATATGTCATTGGTTATTTTTAGGAGAGCTGTTTCAGTGCTGTGTTTAGTGCTTAATGCAGATTGAAAACGTTTATATAGGTTATTGGAGTTTAGATGGGTTTGGATTTGATCAGCTACAACTCGCTCAAAGACTTTAGACAGAAAGGGAAGATTTGAGATTGGTCTGAAGTTGCTGGGAGTGTCAGGATCAAGTCCATGTTTTTTCAGAAATGGTGTGATTGTGGCGATCTTCAGAGAAGGGGGGACAAACCCGGCGGACAGAGATGAGTTAATGATCTTGGTAATGAGAGGGAAGAGTGAGGGGGGGCAGGCTTTGACGAGGTTTGTGAGGGTAGGGTCCAGGTGACAGGTTGAAGATTTCATTCCGGCAATGGTGAGAGACAGATCAGCTTCAGTGGTGTTGGAGAATGAGGAAAGGAGTTGGGCTGGAGGTTGGGGAGAGGGGGTAGACATGTAGTGGTGCTGGTGGTGCCATGGGTCAGGTTGTCATGAATATTATCTACTTTGCCTTTGAAGAATGCAAGAAAGGAGTTTAGAAGTGGTGAAGGAGTTTGCAATGGTGTCTATGGGTTTAAGAAGCTTTTCCACAGTGGAAAAAAGTGTTTTTGGATTTTTGGATCCAAACTGGATAACGTAGGAGTAGGAGGAGGAGCGGGCAGCATTGAGGGCCTGCTTGTGCTGCTGTTGGTGGAATTTGTAGGCCTCCAGGTGAGACCAGTTTTCGGAGTTCGTTGGGGTACCAGGGGCAGCTTTGGTCTTTAATGGAGGAATTGTATTAAGGCAGGAAGAGAGAATATTATTGACCAGGGTGGTGGTGGTGGTGGTGGTGGTGGTGGAGATGCTCAGGGTATCTGTAGATTGAGCAATGGTGGCAGCGAGGGTGGAAGAGAGAGAAGAGAAATTTATGGATGAGAGTTTCCTGAAAGTCATGGTGCACTTCTGCTTAGCAGGAGGGGCTGATATGTCAATGTTACAGTAACTGTGTTAATGATCCTAAAGATCCAAAGCCTAACAACTGGAAAACTGCTCTGTGCTGCCTGATCAAGATTGTGTGGGAGTTTCAGTGACGTGGCCATGGCCTACTAACATCTGCCAGAGAGTTGGTGGAGACTATAACAACAAAACTATTTATTAGTCCCTCTACTGCATACAGGGCACGGAGTCAATATGTGTCTCTATATTGCCAGTGTTAATGAAATTAAAACATCATTTTCGTTTGCCAATGATGTCTTCAAGTGTGGCTGGATTGCTATCGCAGGACAAGTGTTTGGACAACGTCCAGGAAACCCAGAGAAAAGGTTATGACGAAATCAAAAATAAAAGTAAAGCCTAAAAAGTTTGATGGCTTGCTTGCTTATAGTTTATGAGGCAGTTTTTTGTCTGACTTGCACTGGACACCTGGTCCAGCACAATGAAGCATCCAGTTATAAGAGACTGATGAAGAGAGCCTTGTCTGTGGATAAAAGATCCACCAACACCCATGTTGACACAAACTGTATTCAGCATGAAACCAATTACAGCCTGTTCTTTGTGGTCAGTTGTCTAATTTATAATCTTTACGAAAAGGCAGTGAAGGTTCTTAGTTGATGACATTCTTCTCAGCTCGTTTAGGCTGGCTAGTGAGGCACTTGCAGAAGGAACCTGTGGTTTTGGTGGAAAAAGAGAACACAGAGCACAGTGCTGTCTCTGATATACAGTTAAACAGAAACCTCACTGAAGCAAAATGTGACGCAAGGAAGGAGAGTCCAGGAAATTGAAGACTCAGGAAATTGAATCGCTGGGGACTTTGTGGTCAGTCATCTTCCACACTTGTCATACTTTCTAGGCTTAAAAAGTATACACACAAGCTATACTCACACAAACACAAAGCCAGGCAGATCACTAGGCATGATTGAGAACAGACTCTGGTTTCTGGTTCAGTCTAGGCAGCAGCCTCTTTAGTAAAGATCACAGGTGTTTCTTTTCACACCTGGCTAAAAATCACACAACAGAAGTGTGAATGTCAGTGTAGTTCTGTGGTTTCTCACGGCCAAATTTTACTTCTGCATCTGGGTCATGGGATGAAGTCTATACATGTGTCTCCCAACACTCTAGAGGGAGGCATTCAAACCAGAAGATATGTGTAACGGGTCCCTTCTCGATATGCCCGACACGCGGTTGGCCTCACACCGAGAGGGGAATAACCCGTCTGGATCAAAGAGGAATGACTCGGACCCGTCTGGTAGCCTTCATCTGATTGCTTTATTTCTGCACACACTGTACATAACACATACATATAACCC
>JBBJLR010070609.1:0-11010 GCA_037577145.1 Brachypetersius gabonensis
ATTTAGAGGCGATGAGTCTTTTGCTGCGTGTGCTCCGATGGCCCATCACAGAGGCGTGCATGGGGTGAGAGGGGTTGAGGGGGTGAGGGGGTGTATATATAAATACACATATATAAAAATGTGTGTGTGTGACTTGCATTTATATATAAATGCATACATACATGTCAGTATTTTATATATACACACACACACACACACATATGTGTAGAAAATGTGTGTATAATACGTGCGCAGCCGGAACAAATAAGAGACCACGGCAAAACATATGGATGGTAAAATACTTATTATTGCCATTTTGTTTGAGTGCACAAGAGATTTATTTTATTTGAATTGTTCAAGTTTTGTAAACATTGCATCATTTCTCTCATTTTGATATTTTGTATAAAATTATGCTTAAAAGAACAATATTTTTATTTGGAAATTAGGAAAAATATTGGCAGCAGTTCTTAAAAATTAAAGCAAAGCTGTGCAATTCAATACTTGCACCTATAAAAGATAAAAACTGAGAATTTCTTCAGTGGTCTCTTATTTTTTTTCTGGAGCTGTATATTTCTTATCCTAATAATAATAATAAGAACAAGAAAAAAGAACATAGTTTAAAAATGTTTTAACTATGAAAAAGGTCTCTGTCCAGCTTTAACATGTTTGATTCACTAAACTTCAGATAAAACAGAACATATAACACCGACTTTTGTCCTGTTAATTTACTATTAGAACTTTTAATAGTAAAAGTTTTAATACTATTAGAAGTTTTAATAGTAAAATGTTTTAATACTATTAGAAGTTTTATTAGTAAAATGTTTTAATACTATTAGAAGTTTTATTAGTAAAACTTTAAGGCAACCCAGGAATGAGCTTTCTTTAAAGTTACAACACCATGTTGTTTTCTATAGTGCAGGAAAGTGTCTCCAGACTAAAATAAATGGATAGTAAAAATGGTAAGTAATGCGTTAGAAGATGCCTGGATTTCATACTCACCACCAGCGTGTTCTTCGAGGATCAGCTTGCTTACATTTCCAAAAAAAAGCTTTTCGTATGTAAAGAGCCCGCAAATGTATGTCGCAACATCCGTTTGTTCCACTGATGAAAAAGACAAGTTTAGGGTCTTTTGGTCCCAAGTGATGTTGATTCTGGGATGGTTTTCAAACTGTTCACACTTTGCCACTATTTTCACAGACGGCTTTACCGTAGCTATACAGACTGGAGGTTTGTCGAGAGGAACTTTCATCCAGAATAAATAAAAACGGCCATAGTTTTGAACATCACACTTGAGGCTGGTGGAGAATCCAGCCTGTACCTTCACTGTTGACTGCAGCTGTGAGATAAAGCCTCCAGCAGCATGTCCACCTTAAATAACACCATAGAAAACAATATAACTCTAAATCGGTTCATTTTCGAGCTTTTACAGCTTAAAACCCAAAGGATTAGAATGATTTAAGAAGTGATGAGTATACTCACTCTGGATCATGACTAGAAAAGTTAGATGTAATAACCCAGACATAATAGGATTGGTTTAAAGAAGGTCTTCCTCTGCTCATCTCAAATTCAAACTCTGTAAGATAAAAGCATAGCAGTGGGGTGGGGGCTTGCCATTTTTACATGCAACTAACTGATTGGTCAGTTTGCTTATACTTACTTTCAGTGATGGCTGGTCATGCTGTTGGCTGGGAGGGATAAACACATCATAGCTAACACACAGTAGCATTACATTTACATTCAAAATCTTATGTGCAGTAGTCCTACATGTACAATATCAATACTTATGTCAATATTATGTATCTACTGCTGGTTTCTGCGAAATTCAATAGTGTACGACCAATTACTGTCTGTATTTTGGTAGATTTTAATTAACTGTTACCTAAACTGTATAGTATTTATACCTTAGTGTTTTTTTATTGTTCCTGTTTCTGTGCATTAGCAAGTTCCTCAAGGATCAATACTGATTCTAATACTGATACTTCTCCATCACAGCAGTGGCTCGATGACAGAGCTATCTTCTGGTTGCACTTAAAACGTTTTATGTACCTCTATGTTCTGACCAAAGCAAGCTGCCCAAACAAGCACAGTGTATTTTGCAGCAGTGGTGCACTTTGTAGCTGCTACAAGAAAACAACGTAGCAAAATTCAAATCATTACAGCCAGTTTAAAACAACACCTTATCTAACGTTATGAGCATTTTAACATCAAATTGTAATGTCACAAGCTCCTGATGTCCAAATACTGCTACTAGCTTGCAGTTATAGAAATGGTCAAACTACAGGCTTTGCCATTAAATTAAACTCAAAATGTCTCATTTTTTCTTCTGGCCTGGTGGTGGTGCTAGTGCTTGTGGGGCCACAGAAGTCCAAAAGATTCAACTTCTGGTCAGTTGTTAACAGCAAGAAAATCAATGTGCCAACAATTAAACTTTATTTTATTTAATTTCTCAGAAAGTGTATTTATACAAGTTAACCCCTTTAGATTTGATTTGTCCAATATGACAGCTGGAAAAAAGGTTTTCTCTGTGTATATAAATATACAATATATATAATTTTTTTAATTTTTTTTTTTTTGGGTCAGATTTATGGGCATGATGAGACGCCCTAAGGAACTTGTCCATACCTGGAATGAAGAACCCATACTAATACCCATAATGACCCATAATAATAATAATAATAATAATAATAATAATGAGAACAAGGAGAAGAAGAATTAACAGTTAAAAGTTTAAAGACTATTTGAACTTTAAAATGGCTGTTCTGCTTTAAAAGTTTTGATTCACGGATCTTCAGATACAGTAAAACAGAATGTAAACCACAGCTATTTGTTCTGTTAACTTACTATTAGAAGTTCACTTTCCTCAAAACTTTAAGTCTTATTTTATATTTATAAAAGCCACTCCTGATTACATTTGATTTGTTTACTATGACAGCTGAAAAATATCAATGCTAGAAAGCTTTTCTCAATTAATTATCGGCCTTTTTGTCACTTTTATGATGAGAGGCCCTAAGGAACATGCCCATACCCGGAATGAGCAACTGCATGCTTAAAAAAAATCCTGAATGTTTCTTGGCTAAGCTACATGGATGTATGTAAAATATTTAACCAGTGTATAAGCTCTATAGGTGTTTTTTTGTTTATTGCAGTCTAGAAAAATGAAATTCTGGTTTAAGAATGTGGCAAAAAAAAGTAAACTTTATGATCAAACAAAACTGTTGTGTAGCTGATGCTTAAGTTTATGTTGGTTTTTACTAGGACTTGTTACTTAAGCATTAATTCAATAACTTCTGTGCTTAATGAGTGTATTTGCATGAGTCACATAAGTTATAACTAATGACATACACTACCCTACCTAACATATTACAATGCATTTAGATCTGTGCACACATATCCCAGCATTGTGTACATCCAAATAATTTCCACCCACTCTTTTCTACAGTGTTGTACAATTTCATGCTTCCATTTCTTACATATAGTTTGTTTTTCCTTTTTTGCTGCAGTAGCACATTTTGACATTCGTCCCAGAAGACGTTGTATTATAAATCCTCTCAGTTGCAATGCCCACATTTTGGAATACTTCATTTTTAAATCAATTCCAGTTCCCAAACTTACCAAATAGGTTATATTATTAGTGAAGCTATCTAAATACTTTGGAAGGAGCACTGTATGTTTTGTATTGTCAGAGTTTTGGGAAATAGAGACTGTTCTTTAAAGACTGTAGCCTGCACTAAACAGTATCATGAATGGAGATTTTCTGTTTAAAGGGAAATAAAGTTCAGGACTAGGCTTAATCCCTGTCTGGGAAACTGGCCCTATATGTTTAAACTTTCTCTTTGTATAAGGAGGACTATACATGGTGAAACTTTTTTTAAGCACAAGATGCCCTCTGCTGGCAGTGTGTTAGTAATGCAGTTTACAAACAGTAGGCCAGGGTTCTTGAGCAGTCCTGAAGGTACAGCACACTTTGTTGATTTCTTTCTAAATCATTTTAGTAAAGTGTGATTGAGCGAACAGAGAAACTGTGCTTCAGTCTGAGCCTCCAGGTGAGGAATTGTTGACCCTTCATCAGTCATACTTTCAGACAACAGAACCAATAACATACTCTGTGCCGTTATAATTTCACTTAACTGTGAGTTACTTATCTATAGTATTTATACCCCATATTTGTATATGTAATCATAGAGTATTTTATATTGAGTTTTTTCACTCACTCACTTTCTGTAACGTTTACGTTTACAGCATTTAGCAGACACTCTTATCCAGAGCGATGTACATCAGTGCTTAAAGTAGTCCACAACTGCTCTTAAAGCCTGTAAAGCTATACATAAAACTAACAACAGCTGCTTAACCAAGTACTGCTGGCTAAGTTACACACCATAACAAACCCTGTCAGAGAGTAATACACAAGTAAGTAACCACTTAATCCTCACCACGTCGCAGGTACCTGGAGCCTATCCTGGGACCAATGGGTGTGAGATAGGGACAGTGGGCGGGACGCACACATCATTCGCTCACACACATATTGCGTTTTTTTCTACAGATTTTCATTTAGATTTATTTAGACTTTACATTTTATGTTGTTCTTGTTCTTGTTTCTTTGCACTCTCTGGGATTAGTAAAGTTTTCTGATTCTGATTCTGATTTTGGCTGGATGGTTTTCAGTCGTGGGCCACTGTTAACCTAACAGTGATGCTAACATGTAAAACTCCTACATCACCAACAGTACCAACATGACACAAACAGCTATGTTAGTGTCTATGTTAGTGTCGCTGCTGCGATGAGACCGGTTAACCCAAATATTACCCAAATGTAAAAGAGAAAGTAAATTTGTACTAGTACCTGCATATATTTGCTATATTGTGATGTCTCAGAAAGTGGATGGTGAGAATAACTGCAGGAAATCTGTTTCTAATAAAGTGAATGGCGAATAGAAATCTGGAGTATATCAAGAAAAATATTTCTTCATTACATTCAGTGGTCTGTTTAATAGAGTTTAATTTTTACCTCTCCAAGCATGTTTATTTGACAAAAAGCGACTTTTAACAGCAAAGTAAAAGTCACAGAAAACGGAATATACAAGTTACAACTAAGTGCTGTACACTTCCTTTCCAACAGAAACAATACAGGCAGAATCAATTCTAAACTGATCTGAGAACACTTGCAGTAAAGGTTTTGTATATTTGATTTCATGATGTGATTGTATGTATGTAGGCTTGGGAATCAGTGCTAATACATTAAGGGGAAATAATTAAGAGCATTATTAATGTAGACTCTGTACTTTGTATTTAATATGTGCAACTGAACTGAGTTATAATCCCTCTTGGTGTCGCACGGCTTCATATATGACCACTTTGTCCATTTCGCTCCTCTTCTGTACAGTTCTTCTCTGTTTGTGGCCAAAATCGAGAGCAGCATAGTTTAATTCATCTGTGTTCTGTTTGCAAAAAAAACCCAAAACGTTAAAGGCACATCTGATTTGGTGGATACACCAGTTGATACAGCTTTCACATTTTCTAGTAGTCTTCTGATGTGTAATGCACAAATATATAAATATACAAATGGGTGACAAAGAATAAACTGTTTCAGAAAGAAGGGAAAAACTAATCTCTCAGAATAACTTTATATTGTTTTGAAGTGGTCATTCCATTTAAAGGACAATCCCCAGCCTTGTAGTACATTGGAGTAACCCTTCCCTGCTTTAAACACTTTCTTTAGTTCAGGAAGCGCTTGTTAACAAAAATGAGTTGGGTCCAGGTAACACTAACATCTTTAAGGCAGAGGGTTGGGAATCACTGAGTTATAGCAAACTAGTTCTCAGGAAACCATAGATGGTCCAAATTTGAGCTTTAACCCAATTTGCAACAAATTGAGAACCACTTTGAGAGCCATGCCAGCAAAATGCATGAAACAGCCAAAAGACCCCCTCACTGTAGGGGTTAAACCTTCAGACCTTTACACAACATAAGTACTCCCCCACTTAAAGAAATTCTTAGTGGGTGAAGGTCTGAATGTAGATGTCAACACAAGTCTTTGTAATGCTCCTGGCAACCATGTCCCAGATATAAACCCTCAATGTTAACTGGGCCATCTCACCATTTTTATGCACGCCACAGAACATCGTAAATGTCAACTGTTTAACCGTACAGTGCAGCGCAAATTATATATTTATCCAGGTCTTCTCTTTAACTTGTCTCCCTTTTGCACAATTAATATCAAAGGTCATTTTCAAAATAAATATTTATTTTTCAAGGAAAACAATGCCTTTGCATATTTAGCAGTCTCTGAGTGACCAGAAAGGTTGTCATCTAAACCCTGAACTGGACAAGCAGCCAACCTTGGCGAACTTTGAGGCAAATTTGTTAGAGTTCTTTTTTGATAACCACTAATTCTGACTTTGTTTGCGTATGTATGTATGTATGTATGTATACATGTATGTATTTATTTGTCTGTCTGTCTGCCCTCCAACAGACTGGCAATCTGTCCAGGCTGTTTCTTCGAATTTTGCACCGTTACCACTAGCACAGCCTGGTTAGAACCAACGGCTCAGAAAATCAATAAATGTGAATGGTGTAGAAAAACATGGTATAACTTTCATTGCTTTAAGATTATAAACATTTTGTTGTATAATTATTTCGTCAAACCTCATTTTACTAACACCTACTTTGTCACTTGCACAGCTGACTTCACTTGTTACACCTGCAAAAATATACACAAATTTATAAAATTAACACTCTCTATTAAATGCAGTGGGATCAAAAAGTAGTTTATTAATAATAAAAAAAACAATGAATGGTTTTCAACATTGTGAATATTTCTTCAGTGTATTTTATTTAACGTGTAGATAAACATCATGTGATGTCAATGCAACAGGTGTCATTCTTACCTGATTTAATCTTTCTTAAATGGTAGTAGTAGAGCAAAATGATGAGAAAAATCGATGCCCCATTGGTTGCTGCTAAGACTGGCACTAGGTATTCAAAGACTCGATTTTTCCCTATGATTATAATTAAGGTCATATTTTTACTGTAATTTTTCCTTTAAATTTTATTTCATACAGAAGCAAAAGTCTTACATTTCAGTTAATTATTATTACCATAATATTATTATCATAATAACCGAATGGTACCAACTGGAGCTATCATACATACCATCTTTCTCATCTTCGTTATTGACTGGTGAATTTGTGGAAACCACTGTAATAGAGAAGTATGGTATCTTTTACAATTAATAAAATCATTTTACTTTGACAACCAAACACAGTATAAAATCCCACCCTTACGTTTTAGAAGTGTATGAATATAAATAGCGTACTTAAAAACTTTTTCTTGATTTAAATTATGAAAGCAAAAAAGGAGTCTTTAACTTCACTGGAACAAAAGAGACAACTGGAAAAGCGTGTTGGAGCCCCTTTAGCTAACGAGCTCATAATTTTATTTATTGTTGCCCATTGGCCCCTCAGTTAATAACTGGGTATGTCGAGCTACATGCAACAATAGTGTTCAATAAGTTCACATTATATTTAACGTAAGGGTAAGATTTGCAGTGTTTCATGTTACTTTGTTAGCTACTGAAAAAGGCGTGGGGGGCATTTAATGATACTTTTTTCAATCCATTTTTTTTTTAAATATTGAACACTTGTATTAACATTAAACCATTGTAATAAAAAACATGAAGATGAAATGAGTATTTAGATAATTAGTTTTAGATTCAATCTTCATAATAGCATAATTCTAATGGAATGGCAAAAATGTCAGCCATGACATTTCATACTCACCAACATCGTGTTCCTCAAATATCAACGTACTCCCATTTCCAAAAAAATATTGTCCGTAATGGTGTACTCCACAAATGTATGTTGCGATATCTGCTTGTTCCACTGACAAAAATAACAAGTTGAAGGACTTTTGGTTCCATGTCACATTGATTCTGGAGATCTTTTCGAAGTCTTTACACTTTACCACGCCGTTCTCTAATGATCTAGCTGTAGCTATACATACTGGAACTTTGTCAAGAGGAATTTTCATCCAGAATATTACAAAATGCCCACCCAGCTGAACGTGGCAGTTGAGGCTTGTGGAGATCCCAGGTTGTACCCTCACCGTTGATCCCAGCTGTGAGATATAGTCTCCAAGGCCAAATCCACCTTAAAATGACAGGGTTGACAAAAGCAGTTATCTATTAAACGCCATCGGCTGTGTATAGGATTAACAATTGGTAACGATGTATACTCACACTGGGTCAGTAGAATAGTTAGATATAAAAATCCAGTCATATTCAGACAGGCTTAAAGATGACCTTACTCTTCAGTACTATAAATTCATCTCAGCTGCAAACTCTGGTGAGTCCAAGGACAGGGGTGGGGTGCAGCAGTGTGAATTTTACATGCAGTGATATGATTGGTCAGTTGGCTTACGATTTAATTAGATGTGTTTACTAACATACACCACTCACCCCTCTGCTCTTTCTTACATTCAGCAACTCAGCCACAAATGATGTTCAAGTAAATGTCAGAGAATTCAAGTAAACTGGGACACTGGTGTGGTCCCCCACCACTCCTCATGTTCACTCAGTTTTGTGACGGTGGAGTGGAGGTGCCTGTGACCCAGGGCACTCTCATACCATCATACCTCTCGGCTTCTGCCCTTTCTAGCAAAGCTGCTTTAGCTAGAGATGCACTCCTCACAGATAATCCTCAGCAAATTTAAACAGAACTAACTCTCTCCTCTCTGGACACTTAGTCAAACCAACTCTGTTAGCTGTAGAGGGCCTGTCTGCCTATAATCTTGTTCATTAACTCCTTCTCTTGTTATTTATTTATTATTCTCATTCCCTTCTCTCTGGGCCGACCTGAGGAGGACGGGTTCCCCTTTTAAGTCTTGGTTCCTCCCGAGGTCCAGCTGAGGGAGTTTTTCCTCGCCTCTGTCACCTTTGGCTTATTCACTAGGTATTCGGACCTGGACTTTGTCAAGCTGCTTTGTGACAACCTGGTTGTAAAAAGCGTCATATAAATAAAATTGAATTGAAATAAATTAATATGATTGGCCAGATGGTTTACAGTTTAATTAGATGTGTTCACAAACATACTCCGACTGAAATGCACACAGTCAGTGAATGGCTTGGCCAAAAAAGTACCCAGAATGAAGAACTAGCTTATGTCAGTTTCTGGAGGATAGATATAATTCTTCTATACTGGGATGCTAATGCTGTAGTATTGTTCTATTCAGGATGAAATCATGGATGTTAAATTAGGCTTGAAGTGTTTACGATGCAAACAACCTACCCCAATTCCAGATAAGGAAGGACACGACGATGCAAAATAATAGAAAAAAGTAGTTTCACTCTGTCTCCTTAACTTCATTGTGTCCCTGTTATCATTATTACAGTAGTTTACAGTAGGTCTCATCTCACACACACAAAAAAGAGAGAGATTATATCTGAACAGATAACTTGTGTTCAAGTAGGGTAATGCTAAAGTCAGTGTGAGAAAGTGGAATGGTTTGGTACTAACACAAAAAAAATCCCACAGAGCACAAATTAGCATGTAATTCTGTAATTCTGTGGTGTAAACATGTGAAAAATAGAGAACAAATATTTTATATTGTCTCATTTTCCTAGGTTGATTTGCTGTGGTGGTCTCTCATACAGGTAACCTTTTCTAACATTTAAGAGTCTCTGGATTGTGGGTCTGAGTCAAGTCTCGGATATTTAGTAGAGACTTTTAGATTTGTCTCATTAATAGGGTGTGCTAGGTTCAACCTGGCTCAAAATAATGAGCCCTTCATCATGAACCTTTAATGTGAATATATTATTCTCTGCTACGCCCCAAGAGATCTAGTTCACCGGACTTCTGAGCTGGGGTTTCATTTACATTTACTTTTATCAGACGCTTTTATCCAAAGACTTCCATTCCCTAACTACAGGGGACAGTCTCCCTGGAGCAACTAAGGGTCTTGCTCAGGGACCCAGTGGTGGTGCTGAAGGTAGGATTCGAACCTATGACCTCTTGGTCCTGAGACAAGTATCCTACCGCTACCCCCCAGGTTTCCCTGCTCACACACTCCTGTCCAGCTGTCAGTATGTTTGGTATGTGTGGTACCTGTCTCATGTCAACCCTTGTGTTCTCCACAGTGAATTGCGTATGTATGTATGTATACATGTATGTATTTATTTGTCTGTCTGTCTGCCTTCCAACTGCCCTGTAGTTTCCCATTGTGTTTCCAGGTGTCTTGTCTTGCCTGTTAATTCAGGGATCATTGTTTGGTCTTTGTGATTGATCTTTGTGTATTTGCTTTAAAAACCCAGCCAGTCCAGCAGCTTGGTCACTCACATGCAACCATCATCCGTCAGGCAATCTTTCTCCCTTGCCTTTGGGTTTTTGTCTGTGTTGCTCTCACACACTTACTGAGCGGACTGGCAGAGAAGGAACTGCAGTCACTTTTGGTCTAAGAGGTTCAGTTAACATATGCTGATGGACTTTGTCTTGGCTCTTGTGTGTCTCTCATAGACTGGAACCACTCCAAGTTGGCTCTGCAGGAAGCAGAGCTTCTGACCCTTGTGTTCCTGGATAGGAGCAAACCATGTATCAGGACCATATCATTGGGAAGGAGGTCTATCCCAGAAATGAGCAGGTCCTTTCCCTGTGACTCAAAAAGAGTTTTCTTGTATTTCTGTTCTACCAAGCCCCTTGCCCTTATGTGGCTGTTTTTATGTGCCTTTTGTGTTCTATTTGTGTCCACCTTCCTTGAGCCAAAGTAACTGTGAAGGAGAGACCTAAAGCTCTAAATGCTGTAAATGCAGTGTTTAAAGGCAAGGTGACTTGAAGTCCTTGGTTGGTCTAAAGTTTATACAGCAGGGGCCGTATTACAGAAACTTCCTATCTTAAGCATAAAGTTAAGCTAGGACAATTTAAGAATTTAAGATCTTATTTCGAGTTAGGAATCCTAAATAAGCGATGTAACATCGATGATCGACTTTTATGTCTGTTACCTAGCAACTAACACAACATGTGATCTGGCGAAGTCACTGTTACCT
>JBBJLR010070640.1:0-11010 GCA_037577145.1 Brachypetersius gabonensis
ACTAGCAAAGTTTACATTTCAAAACGAAACCGCCCGCGGGCCCGCTAGAGGGCGCTTCTGCACAAAAGGGTTAAAGGTCTTCTCACAAACAAAACAAACCAGTAGGGGGCACCTCCCTTTCTCTCGTCACTGATCACACACATTTATTTCCTTAAATAAAATAAACCTATGATAATCTTTTAGCTACCCTCAGAATTGTTGTACATGTGCGCGATCACACACAGGCTTTGATTACACATATATACAGTAGTGTGCAAAAGTCTTGAGAAGAGTTTCGGAGGATTTTTTTGTTCATTAAGCCACACACTGATGTATGTATGAATTATACAAGCATAACAAAGTACATCTAACTCAAGGCCTGAACCAGTGAATAAAAAGGTGCAGATGATTCCTGATGATCAGGCGGTGATCAGTATACTAGTGGTGCTGAATGCTGAGTGGTTCTTTATCTAGGCTCCTTTCATCTGTCACACTAAAACATTTGTTCCAATTTCTTTCATTTAATCTATTCAGTATGCCAAAGATAAGTGTGAAAGGCTTAAAAAAGTATTTTGCGCCAACGGTTGTTTATACTGTATCTGTTGGTGTACATAAGCTATTGGTCAGAACATTCATCAGTGCTTCTTTGTGCAGAAAGAATTAGGAATTTAAGCAGACAAGTAATTTTTTTGCTAGAAGTTTTCACTCAGCTCCAGAAATATGAGTTTTCAGGTGTCATGTTGGTGTGGGCAAGGGAACTTCAGGAACAAAACCTGGTTTAATTAAACTTAGCACAAATAGTGAGCTCTGAGTGAAACAAACCAACAAAGGGGCTTTTTAGATAAATCACCAAAGTTCTTCCACTCTCCGCCAGTCAGGGTTTAAGGAACACGCTCAGCTGGACAGCCGAGTCGATCCCAGGCATTTTAACTCTCTCATATGGAGGTTAGTAGATGAAGCTCCGCGTTCCGTGGCAGCCACAAAGCGGGGTACCAGCTGTGGAAACATAGGACAGACACAGGGAGTTCTCCTTGCTTGGTCCATGATTCCCACTTATACAGCAGTCGCAGTTTCAGTGTCATACGATTTTTTTTCTGAGAACCAAACAAATAATTTTTCGCGGAAACCTGCGCCCATGCACAGAAAAGGCAGATATTCTGACGAGGGGGCGTGGCGTACGGGGCAAGGACATCACATCTTTTTGTTCATTTATTTGTGCTAAACTAGACAAAAATATAATTTACATAAATATAAAATATAATTATATAAAAATATAATTGTTACATAAATATTAATGTAAATTCAGCTACATTTCCATATAAAAATAACTATAATTGTTTTGGTACTGTGGAGAGAAACAAAAAAAGCGCGTCTTGTGATCGTGAAATACCGCTGTACTCAGAGGTGGGAGGTTTGAAGGTAGCCAATCCAAGAACATTATTTATTTCTCTTTGCTGCTGATCGGCTGCTGACCTTCGAGCGTCTCAAGTGTTCTCACGCTTTTCATTTTGTTCTTCTTAAAGCCCTGTATTTTTATTACTGTAAATTAAATGAATATATTTAACTGTATTTAACTATTTGTGCCAATGAAAATGACAGCACATACCAAATAAAATGCATGTGCATGAATTACAGGACAGTCTATACAGGGGTAACAGTGTAAAGGAGGAGTTCAGTGTAAACTGAACCAATACAGTACCAATACAGGTTTACCTTTACATTTCTTAAGAGTAATGAGTTAGTGTGTTATATTAAAATCTAATTTAAGTCTTTTGGGAGCAGATTTGGGGGCATATTTAGGGTTTGCACTATAAAAATAGGCATTTTTAAGCATTTCTTTTACCACATCACCACAACCCAGTTTTTTACTATACGCGGGTGCTCTTGGAATGTAACCCCGTGAAAAGCAGGGAGTTACTGTACTTAATACCCGAGAGACGGGTGCCATTGGGGGCATAGCCGAGGCATCCCAGACATGACATAAGGACAACTGAAAGTCACATGTTCAGTATGTTTGTCATCTGTAAATACACAATATGCCCCACAGTGGAGGGAAGGGAAAATACTTCAATCCATTATCCTCTATACTTATCTATTTAGCTACATATCTATCTGTGATTTGTGGTCTACAAAATCAATATCATGAGTTTGGGAAATAAAGATTATAGGCAGATTAGAGCAGTTTGCTGGTTTACTACAATACTGATTGCAACAAAAGCAGCTGGAGTCCTTTATCAAGATTCTCATTCCATTAGTGAGGGATAAGCTCTGGGTAATCACATAATAACTGCCCAATTTAAGCACAAAAATCCTTGAATACATTTTACATGCCTCTGATAAGCTTCCTTGGGAGAACACGTGCTCCCAAAAGTAATTCTATGAAAAGTCTTGCACAAGGGCAAAAGTTACATGAGATTTATCCATTAAAAAAAGAATTCATTCTCACATTTGAGTGCACCCTAAAACTCCAGCTGATACTTTCAAGAGTCCATTTTTGTTAATAATAGCTTGAGAAAAATTACCCAAAATTACCCAAGTTTTTCACTTCAGCCTACATTTTGGCAGAGCACATACTAGGTTGCAGTTCTGCTGTTGTAGAGTTGAAACAAGATGAAACCACGCTCACTACTTTCTCCTGTCTTTCCAGTTCTTCATCTCTAAATGGGGATTGTCTCAGTGCTATTCTTCTTACAGTGTTCCCTGCTGAACAAGGCCCTGCTGGTGGAATAAATGTTTATTCCTGGCCTGGCAAACACATTTATGTGTCTGTATCTTAGCAAGCAGAAACTGTAATGTGAGTGAGTGACTACAGCTGGAGCAGAGAAATAGGGACACAGACAGAATGATGGATGGAGACAGTGCTGAGGTCACTGCTGGCATGAGAGTGTGGAGGAGTAAGGCTTGGTTAGTCATTGATTAGTTAGACATGTTCTTTGTGATCTCTGATCATTTCGGATCCAGACAGTGATAAATTCTCATCAAAACCTTTGTGTTTTCATAACTGAGATGGCAAGCAGCATCTGTAGTCTGTACAAAACTGATTGTAATTGCATAGTATTGAACTGCACATCATTGGCATTACCCATCCTGAAATGCTCATATGTGAAGAAAAGATTTTATTTCATCAAAGATAATGAGGTGATAAAGACCTTACCTAATAATGTGAGAGGTTATTTTCAGATTGGAGATCATTTTACTCTGTCTGCTCAGTGACAGAGCCCAAGGCTCTGGCAAAGAAGTACTAAGCCTAGTGTCTGACTCACTTGCTTGGACTTGTACAAACACATCTGATTTATTTTTGGTGTGTGTGTGTGTGTGTGTGTGGCACCCCTGCTGACCTCTCTTATCTTTAGGTGACCCCTGGTTCACACACATCAGGCCTCTCTAGCTTACACACAGCGAGGCATGCATTGACTGCGTGTTTCTGCTACAAGCATCTCCACTGCAGTGCCCATGACCCATTTAGTAACTCCTGTTTAGGCTCATTGTCTGGAAAGTGAGCACTGCTGACATCGGAATGCAGGTTATTTCAGAATGGGAAGTTTTCCTCGTAGTTGACCTGTCCTGTTCTGATCCACTGTTGGTCGAGCAGCTGATATAGCCAGATCAGAAAACAAGATCTGGATTCATTCGGCCAGCTTGGCTGAGCTTGTATATTAGTTTCAAGTGACTTCATTTGGGTAATCTCGGTCCCTGAACACATTCTCAGATGTCAGACCCACAGATAAAGAAATGCAGTCAGGAAGGAAGTCTTACAGGACTTTCTTTCAGCTTCTGCTGTATCAAACCCAAAGGGGTCATTTAACTCAAGCTAACAGGCAAAAAATTTATGAGAAGAAGGTGCAGTGGGATGAGATCCAGTGAAATATGTCTGTGAAGCAACTAGATTCAGCTGGGTCCAAAACTATTAAAAATGACTCTGGATAAATACAGTAAGTGCACTGCATTTGCATTCAGGCTCCAGTTTTAGTTGCAGCTTGAAACAAATTCAACAAAAGTACATCTGCTAATGTGTGTTTGAACTGTCACACAATAGATCAGATTGTTTTCTGTTGTTGTGGCATAATCAAGCTAATATTAGCACTGAGTTAAAATTGTCACTGGGCATCCGTCATTTTCAGCGTCAAATTTTGTGACGGTACACAAAACGTGCTACACTTGAATGGGGTTTTTGCCTACCTTCTGCAAAGCTTGCCTGACCTGTAAAAGAATGCATTTAATGGCAGAGCACTGATGGGTCTGTTAGCTAATTGGCTGTTTGAGTCAGGCATTTGATAGCAGCTAAAAAACATCAAAATATATAAGACAAAAATAATGGTGGCGAAAATAATGATGTGATTCAGCATTTGTAGTTCCCTAAAAATCCCTTTAAAAGAAATCATTTGAAACAATGTGTAATAACTTGTATCTTTTCATAAGAAGTAATAAATAAAATAATTTCCAAAAGCACGATGAACCATTTCGACATTCACATTATTGTAAAGGTACTTAAAGAGCACTTAAAGTAGAAAATAACGTTTTTGTCATATAGCTCAATTATAAAAAGGGGTCTTTGGGGAGCTTTTAGGGGAGAATTTGTGGCACTTTTTAAGAGGGTCAGGATGAGAAGCACTGCATTAAAAACCTCTATTTTAATATATTTTAATGTTCCCTGTACAACTATGTACGTTAGCCAGTGTAACCCTGGTAAATACTCATGCTTACAACTCTTTGAAGGGAAATGTTTCCACCGAAGAAAGCACTTGTTGAGGACAGGTCTACAGGGAGTAAACAGTTTGATGTTGGGAGAAGTGTAAGCTCTCACAGATGTAGAACAGATCAGGGAAACCCTTATGCAAGAGAGACAACAGAGAGCTCCCCCATCAAACAAAACCAGCCAGGATTTCCCCAGCACAGGCAGAGATTTAGGCGTGACAAGGTATATGGCAGCACAAGGGGGAATGTCTGGCTTCATTTCCGAGAGATACCCGACCCTCCTGGCGGGGGCCACTGAGCATGAATGAAACTGAAGGACGCATTTCAATAATGTCAAAGGGCCAGAGGTGGACTCTTTCATTCCTTGAAAATGCATGGTCTGTTTGAGCCATTCCCAGTATGTTCTGAAGCATGTGACTGACAGATTTATTAGGAAACAGTCACTTTGGAAAAGAGCTTTGAAGAAGCGATAGTAACAGCATAATTCTGGCTGTTTGTCTATGCATATGTTGTTACCAGTTACCAGATCGTTCTCTCCTCCAACTAATTCGAAATGGAGGTCAGGTGTTCCATCCAACAGACAGCTATTTGATAAAGTTATTATGCCAAGTAGAGCAGTAAGCAGCTGGTTTCTCATCGCATCATGGGTGAGTGATTATGGACATATGGTCATTTCATCTTCTGCAAAATGCAGCGACACAAGGTGACCACATCCCCGCCATCTAGCAGCAAACACGTCAGGACAGTAAATGATCAGTTGCATCACCCCAAGCACTGTCACAAGCCAGGGGCAAAAGGTGTTGTCAGTTCTCTGTCCTCGTTATACTGTAAATGTATGAAATAAATGTTGTTGACAACCAAATGTGATTTATTGGTTCCTGGATTTGACTAATAGCTTCCTTATTAAGATTACACATGTTACACATTCTCATGCTGAATAATTATAGGCTTTTCTCCTTTTAAAAGCTAGTTTGGTCTGTCTATCAGTTATAAGCCATGGAGGAACAAGCCCATGAGTAAGGGGCTCGTGTTGAGCTGGGGTTGGAGAGAGTCAGGGGTCACTGCCACACTCCTGATGCGTGGCATAATAATGAGTTGCCTCTTCACTCACCTTGTCAGAATGCATTAGTGCTAGAGAGCCTCACTCGCCGTACAGCTCGCTTTCTCTCTCAGACACTTATGTCCACATGCTCTGTTTTTCTCATAATTTGCACCCCTGCTCTCCTACCACAACCTGCCCCTTGTCAACTGATCAGCTTGTTCAGTATGAGCATGCATTAAAGTGTAACTGCCATTTAAATGCTGATTAATGTGTAGCCCACTGGTGAGTAGTAACTAGTTACAGTTACTTAGTAACATGTGTTTAAAGTAAGTTGACACCTTTCACAAGGTAGATTTAGTTTTTTATACCAAAAAGAGAAGACTTGCCTCTAACAATTCCCATTCTAATAGATGCTGGATATACAGTTCCACTGCAGTCCTTGTATTAATTTGTATTAGGATTATATTGCTAGACTTGTAATCACTGCTTATAACCTGTAAAAAAATAATGCATGAAATTGACTTATTTTAGATGTGTACATGATTTGTATGAACATTTATTTTACAATTCTGTGTGTCAGTTTACTTGTTTTGCTGAGTGCAGCATTAGTTGTGCAGTTATTTAAATCAAGTGCATTCCTCTTCCCTGGAGGAATGTAGTTACTACTTACATATACAGTACTCAAGTTACTTCTGCTCAAGTATATTTGTAATAAAATAAAACAAACTTTAGTTTGATAACTAACCCAGTTACTTTTGCTCACTACTCAAACTCACTACTGTTCTGTTTTTCAGCAGTTTTTGATCATACACTTCTGTCCTAGTTGTTTTTTTGGACAGCTTCTTCAGTTTATATCTCTGAAGTGACTTTCACTTCAGCAAGGAAACAAGTAGTTTGGAAAGATCAGTTTTTAATTCAAGCATTTAGCAAAGGTACTTGAGTAAGGGTTTAGACTAATCTACTATGATTTAGTCTCCTCAAAGGCAATTCACGAATCACCCAGTAATATAGTTCAAGTTTAGAGAGTGATAAAAAAGCAAGGCCAAATAAAAAAATGCAGGCGTTTAGCTGAGGGTGGCCCAAAGGAGCCTGGACTTCATCAGGCTTCAGCTGTACTACAGTGTGCATGGTTCACTTTGAGTTTTTTCTCTCCGGCTTTCAATGTTGCGCAGGTTACTTTTTTAATGCACACATTAGTCAAAAGCAGGAAAAGAAAACAAGCTGCAGTTCACTTAGGACCTATAAGTCTTAGGTGGTAATACCACAGAATAGATGTTCTAAGTGAGTGCAGACCCTAATGCATCAAACACGCTTTTCTCAGCATGGAGAGTGATAATGCCAAGCTTTATACGTGACACGTTAATCCAGTTAACTCCAAACACAGGCTGCCCACCATAGCACATGTGCGCCCAATACACACTCACTCCTTAGTTCTGCTGCATCACGTTTATAAACAGTGGCAAGTGCTTACACTAATCTTTACACACAAACACCCTCACACACATACCTTGTGCATTTACACTTTAAAAGCATATTTTTAAAAAGCATGTTTATGAATGCAAGAGAGGGAACAGCCATACTATACAAGAAGTAAAGGATCACTCCCCAGCTGTGCTCCCATGTGATCCCCCTATAAACTTTCAAAGAAGTGTGATTTTCTGTAGTGTGGTTTTCTTCAGCACAGTAACTGTAGAAATGTACTCCGGTTGGGATTGAAGAGACATTATAATGAGGCCATGGGTTTACATGAGGTCAGATCAAGGGCTCAACTCACCTCACAACTCATTCTTTTGTGGAAAAGACTGGTTGCCTGGCAAATTTGTTATCTTAGCTAATGAATGTATTGAGAAAATCTATAACAGCACAAAATACATTTATGAAAACTCTTTATATTGTATCAAGATTTAGTGACAAATGGACCAATTGATATAATTAAAAAAATAATTTAATTACTAATGACTTCATTATTATTAATACAACGTTTTTTCCATCTCCATTTTGGAGGAAAGAAATTTTGTTCCAACAGCGACATGTAAGTTGTACACATAGTATGAACATCTCATTGTTACGTCCACGCCACCTCCGCCTGTGACGTCCACAGAGCGACCAGTATGGGGGTTTTGTTATGGGGACTTTTATTTTGACATTGTGTGTGTATGTTTGTAGCAGAGTTCACTCGGTCAGCTGTCTTGTGTTTAGTTAAGGGGTTTGGGTTTCTGATTGGTTTCTGTCAGAGTCTGTCTATGTATTTAAGTTCTTTGGATTCATGTTTGAGTTGCTGGTTATCCCTCACAATGACCCTCATCTTCCCTGTTCCTCATGTTTCTGATATGTAGTCTTGTTTCTGTTAGCCCCTTGTGGCTTTTTGTTTTAGTATGTAGAGTCTGTGTCATTTGTGTTAATAAACTCCTTTACTTTGGAGGCTGTTTGCGCCTCACCTCACTCCCCGTGCATGGCCCGACGTGACACTGCCATGTCCCCAGCGATCTCTGACTCCTGTCTACTGAGTTTAGGGTTGACCATCATGACCCCCTCTCCATGTGTAGGTTTGTTTGTTTGGGTTTGGTGTCTAGCAACCCACTTGTAGCAGAGTGAGCTTCCGTGCTCCTTCCTGATTGGGTTGCTAGACTCTCGCTCTTTAGTTCAGATGATTGCCCTTGCTGTCTAACAACTTTGAGTTTACCATTGATTGTTTCCTGTGTTTTCTCTTCTCGTGTCTCCTCTATATTTAAGCCCACCCGACCTAGCAGTCCTATGTGAGTTTACTCTCATCTTGCCCTCATTTCTCCTGGCTCTGTCTCTGCCTGGGACTGGGTATCACAGAAGAATCTCCAGCTTACACCCTTAAAACTGTTCTCATTTTGTCTCTTTTTCTTTCTTGTACCCCCAGTGAAAAGATTGAGCCAGTATCGCTCTCAGGCTCTGAACTCTATATGACTGCTGCACGTGTTTCTTTGTGACACCAGCTAAGAAGTTAAACCCACTGCCTAGTGTACGATTCAGCAAAGGAGCCACTCCTAAGTGCCCTAAGTACCCTACCTGTATCAGAACCCAGCCAGAGAGAAAGATTGTTAGTTTGAGCTCTAATGAGCTGATTTTTCTTTTATTTAAGTGACACGTGTATTGGATTAAAACTCTATTTTCCTTAATATTGCATGTGTCCTCTGTCCCTGAGCCAGTGTAATATTCCACTTCCATGTACAATAACAATATAAAAGTCTCTTAGGTCTTTTCTCAAGACATTTAGTAAGAGTACATTGCTAATCGCAGACTCAAAACATGATCATTCACACTCAGAGAAAACCAAACGAGGCAAGAGAAGTCTAACAAATCTACCAAAAAGTTAACAAGCTGTATATAAATTTAAATCCTTGTATTTACTAATGAAGGTCAAATCTCAAAACCCTGTTCCTTTCTCTGGGTCGACCTGAGGAGGACTGGTTCCCCTTTTGTGTCTTGGCTCCTCCAGAGGTTTCTTCCTCTAGCTCAGGGAATTTTTCCTCACCTCTGTCGCCTCTGGCTCACTAGGGGTTCGGACCTGGACTATGTAAAGCTGCTTTGTGACAACCTGGTTGTAAAAAGCTGTTACGGTCCGGGCAGCGTCCACTAGGTGGAGCTAAATTTATTTCTGTTTTTGTGTCCTGGGACTCTTATTTTGATGCCCTGAGTACTCCTATTCTGTGAAAAGTTATCAGCTGAGGAGTACCCAGGGTGACACGTGTTGCATGTTCATTGGTTGTCTGTGTAGTCTGTTTGCTGTATTTAAGTTCTGTTTAGTTTCACGTGCCTTGTCGGGTCATTGTAGTCATTTGATTTCTGTTGCTTTCGAGTGTGCCTGTTTTTCCTGTTTCCACGTTTCCACGTTCCATGTAAGGATTTTCCACGTTCCCAGGTTTCACGCTGGATTTCCTGTATCGGTCACTGTGCCAGGTTTCTGTTTCCTTGTTCTGTTTTCATTTGAATAAAAACACTTTAAAAGGCATGGCTGCCCCGTGGCCTTATTCAACATCATGGGTTCACGGGGCTCACCGTGACAGAATGACCCGACCTTTCGCACGGGAGCAACGACTTCTCGCATGGGAGGCACCCGTGCAACAACCCCGGATAGAGGAGGACCTCAGTGACAGTGCGTCCCAGAGATGCATAACGGAGAACCTCCCCGCATGTGTGATCCGTTTACTGCCGGAGGAGGACAACCTGGACGACTCAGAGGACCACCTCAACACTCCACAAAGCTCCCAGAAGGGAGAAAGAGCGGCCAGCGCACTATCAACGGCATGCACCGTGCCTCCGCCACCATCAACCCAGCCGGTGCCTGCGCCCCGCCTTCAGCGACCCCAAACATCAGCCCAAAAAGGGGAAAATTCCCCAATGTTTGTTTTTTTTGGGGGGGGGGGGTGTAGTGGGGTCAAAGAGGCCAACAGGAGGGGTTCCTGGGGAGGGGAGACCCTTGGAGGTATCGGCAAGGTGGAATGCGCCGAACCTCCAAAACTACAGCCTGCAGACCCTGAGAGGCTCGAGGGAAGCGACAGGGACCCCCACGAAGGGGACTCCATCAGGGCAGACATGGACAGGCCCGAGGTAAGTAACAGGGACCCCCACGAAGGGGACTCCATCAGGGCAGCCAGAGACAGGCTCAAGGGGAGCGACAAGGAACCCCGGGAAGGAGACTCCATGCAGAGGGGCACGAGAGGGCTCCAGGGGATCGTGTCCGGTCACTCGAGAGAGTCTAAGGTGTGCTGCGACGAGTCCCGATGTGGGGGGTCCGTGTCAGGTCGCTTGGGAGGGCCTGTAGTGTTCTGCGACGAGTCCCGATGTGGGGATCCACGTCAGGTCGCTCGGGAGAGCCTAAATGGGGCTATGGCACACCCTCCGGAGAGAGGCGAGCTCCGGAAAGCTCGAGAGAGCTCGGGGAGAGCTGCGACACGCTCTCTGGAGAGAGGCGAGCTCCGGAAAGCTCGAGCGAGCTCGGGGAGAGCTGCGACACACCTCACTGGGAGAGGCGGACGCTAGCAAGCACGAGCGAGCTCACGGGGAGCCGCGACACGCCTCACGGGGAGAGGCGGACGCCGGCAAGCACAAGCGAGCTCACAGGGAGGCGCGACGAATCCCACGGAGAGGGGTTCGTGCTGGGAGAGCTCGAGGAGCGCCATGACGAGCCCCACGGTAAGGGGTTCGTGCGTGACAGCCAGGGAGCGCTCGGGGAGCGCACTCATGAGGCCCGTGGTGGAGGCCTCGCCCCTGGTGTTGCAAAGGGGCATGGACTACAGCCCTCGGACTGGTGGGCCAGGGAC
>JBBJLR010070651.1:0-11009 GCA_037577145.1 Brachypetersius gabonensis
GTGTGTGTGTGTGTGTGTGTGTGTGTGTGTGTGTGTGTGTGTGTGTGTGTGTGTGTGTGTGTGTGTGTGTGTCTGCAAATTGCAGCAAGGCATGGAGCCCAGTTATTAAGAATGAAAATATTCAAAATTGCCTTTTACAACTGAGAGACTGGAGCTTACACAGCTGCTTCACATTGCCATAGTGCTTTGAAAGCCCACCGGACGCAGCCTTTACTCCTTGGCCACCCCCTCCTCACCTCCTCCTCTTCCCCCAGGGTAAGAGTTGGTCATTTGGGGGTTCAGACTAAAATGATTCATCAGAGTTTACGGCGAGGTGAGAAGACTCATACAGTCCTTGCTCTTTTCTACTGTCCCTCCAATCTCTCAGGCTGACACTGATTGGTGACAGAATGGAAGAATGGTCAACATCACCCACTTTACTTAAACAGAATGAGAGAGAGTACAGAAGGAGTCTAAAAATCACATTACGCTAATATTACTCTTTTGTGCTACGTAATTATTAGCTATCATATACAGTTACTTCTATCATGGGAGCTATTGAAATATTTCATTCAAAATGATTAAATGAATCACCATTAGTTCTATAAAAAATCATTTAACAACTTTTAACAATCTCAGAGCCTCATTAACAATTAACTGAACACAGCGCTCCTGTTGTTCATGAGACATCTCTCTTTAAATTCTCTGATTTGTGACCCAGGATGTGATTTTGAATGCAATTTAAAAAAAAACAAAACATTACCATGCACTGGATTCACTGATCATGTCGTTGTCTCTGTAACCCATAATTTTCCCAGCTAGCTCAGATACCACAGCTTCTGTTCCTTTTAGTGAATCTGCTTGATGTCAGCTGTGAAAATACAGGTGTCTGCCTCTTTCCTTTCACAATTACCCAATCAACCCCAGCGCACAGGCTATTTCAGGGCTAATTGATGTCTGAGTCTGGAATGCAAAGAGACAGAATACAGAATCTCTCGTTCACAACACCTCTTCCCACTTCTGTAAGGTTGAGTTGAATAGTGTCCTTAAAAAGAGGAAATCTGACTTCCAGAGTGCTTTTGTCACCTTAGGACTGAGCGACTGTGTGACTTAACACATGACTTCAGTTAGGAACACGATTCATGCTTATACTAGCATGAAGGGCATGCTGTACTCACAATGATATGCTGTTCTACCTCACTGCATTATACATTCACTGGTCACCCAGCTCGCTAGACTAACGACCTGCCAGAAAATACCACAGTTCCCAAGGGTGATACACACTGTTGCTTGGTTTGAATGTGAAAGTGCTTGAAATTGCGTACAGGTGTCATCCCAAAAACAAAGCGGACTCCTCATTTGTCCTATTTTTGTCCCACTTTTTGCATATTTGTTCAGAGATAAGCCATGAGGGAAGACCATCTCTGGAAACAGCTTTCTACAGTGATAAATGTTAGGCAGCGACTCCCATTTAATCAGTTTAGCACTTTTTATTTAAACATCTTAATACCATTTAAGCACAATAAAGCTACCCTCCAGACATTAAAATCATTACACAGTCATTAGTCAAGGTTTTTGTTTTGATGATGTCTCAGTCAGACATGCTGAATGCTAGCTGACTGTAGTCAGTGGAGACCAAACATTGTTTTCAAACATTGGCTTCTGAGAGGTCTGCAAAAGGTTAGTGCATCAGACATACAGCTCAGCCCTCAAGCCAGGCTGGTTTAACTGATATTTGTCAGAATCCTGAGGAAAGCGGGAGCAAAATCTTGACAGTGAATCAAAAAACGGACTTTCTTCCCCCACTGTCTCCCACTAACAGATTTGAATTGCAAGAATGAAACAAAATGTTACTTTCTGACTCCTCCTCAGTGGCTTTGGGCTGTAGCATGACCAATCGATTCTAAAACAGTGAAACGCAGACGGCCCTGAGTTGCACTGAACAGTTGTATCCTAAGGCCACTGCTGATCCCCACAGCAGCAGCCCGGCTCCATCCAATCAGCCCCATTACCCCTCTCTTTCAGTTCAGAGCAAGCCAGCCACCCAATCACCTGCCAAGAAACAAAGTGAGCTCAAAATAACAGTAAGCGAGCGAACCATTTCTCAGGTCCCGCGTGACGTCAGACTAGCCATGGCAACTAGACCGCTCTGATGACACAGCCCACTGTCTTCAAACATTTCTTTTATTAACATCAAAAATCCAGGCTCTCTGGGCTCTGATTATGCTCCACTCATGGCACAAAATACACCATCAGTGAGACACAGATGTGCACGAAACACGCATTAGGATTATCTTCATAAACAGGAGGATTTGCCAAAAAATAAAAAAAAACCCTACAGCACAGAAAGACTTCCCACACAAGAAAGAGCAACAACTAATTGTGGTCAAGTGAAATTAATTTTGTCCTAAACCTCATTTTCCACCAAATTAATTCTGCAGTTCTCCTGCCATTTATTACACTTCTCTTTAGCTTTTGCATCTATAGTGTCCACTATAGATGAAAAAAGACATTTCAAATCTAATTTCGGTGTGTTCCTTGCCAGAGCCTTATTTCACTGTGCACCTGCTCATTCTCTCTCTCTCTCTCTCTCTCTCTCTCTCTCTCTGTTTCTCTCTCTAACACGCAAACACATAAACGCACACAGACGCACACACACACACACACACACACACACACACACTCGCCGACACCCACACCCACACCCACACACACACACACACACACACACACACACACACACACAACCTCAAGAGGACACAGGCCAGATCAAAATGAGATTCAGATATTGACAAGGAAAGAAAGACAGACACATGAAAAATCCACAGATTTATCCTCAAAGCAAGTTTCAATCTTCAATGGAGTGACCCCACAGGTTTTTCATTTTAAGCCATCAATCAACCAATAAACGAGTGAGTGAACTATTCATATTTTTATAGCTCAAAGGAATACATTTATAACTAAAACATAAATTTTCAGGTTTTGTTGAATGCAATGAAACTGTTTTGTTGAATGCAATGAATGCAATCAGATATACTTAGATATATACAGAATAAAAGCGATATTTAAGGAAACTAGTAGGAGTTTATCTTGGTTAATGTTAATTTTAAAATTTTGATGGGTCTCTGCTGAGAACTCATTTATTTTCTCTACAAAACATAATTAGAGGTTGCATAGGATAGCTAACAAAGCAAATACAAGGGGCTCGCTTTCGAGGTTTCTTGTATTTAAGGTTATATATGTAGCTCTCCATTCACAGTCTGGAAAGTAATGTATTAACCTTGATAAGGTTTGATAACAGATGGTCACATTTTCACATTTTCTCTCCTACAAATTCTAAAATGTGGACAGAAGTCTATGGTGTCACCCTCCCACACACACACACACACACACACACACACACACACACACACACACACACACACACACACATATCCATGCACACACACACATCCATTCACACACATTCATACATACATACATACATACACATACAGAATTGAATATATTACCCTTGTGACAATAAAATGCCCTGCAAGTTTGAGTATAAGAATATAAACACAACCAGCTTTTGTGTGCAGGTTCACGTAAAAATATGACAGTTTAATTAGGAAAATGTTATTTATGTGACCTTGCACTGTAGAAGACAGACAAGAGAGGACTCCTGGTCATTAGATTAGTCCCAGGGCATCTGATTAATTCTCTCACTTGCCCAGCACACACTCTACTGCATCATTCATATGAGAAACACTGTCCCTCGTGTGCACCTGACACCCTCCTCTCACCCGGCTTTGATTGACACGTCTAGTAGGAGACAGAGCCATTAAATTATCTGTGGTATCATTAATATGTACACAGCAGAAATAAATTCTAGAGAAAGTCCCTTCACCACTTAGAAGCAATTAAACTGTATAAAAAATACTATCTAATGCAGTGCATGCGATAAGAATATTTAACGTCAGTTAAATTGACTTATATTACTCTCTGTCTAATGTTTCATTATGGTATACTATTCTGTGTCCTCTATTCAGCGATATTATATTTCTCTGTGTCCTCTATTCAGTGATATTATATTACTCTGGGTCTTATGTTACTCTCAGCCAGAGACTGAGAATGAAGCTTCTACTGGCCTCAGTGAAAATAGTGATAGAACTGACCAGCCTTTTAATCCACTTCACTACTAGAACTGTCAAAGATTGCAAAGAACTGTCAAGGATTCCAAAGATTGTACATAAACGTTTAGTCCAGCTAAAACTTTTGCAATCACAAAACCATAAAAGTATTACATTTTGGAAATGATATAATTGTCACTTCCAGCACACAGAGGCACAAAGTGGTGGTCTGAGCTTCAGCAATTTCCATGGAATTCTGCTACACAGAGATAAATGTGTACAATGTTGGTGTAATGTAGTGGGTAACATTGCTGCCTTCCAAATAGAAGAGTGGTGATTGATTTCTATCCTGAGTGACACACCACACTACACCATTAAGTGTCCTCAGGCAATACTATATCCGCCTGTGTCTAAGATAAAACTGCAAGTCACTTTGGATAAAGTGTCTGCCAAATGATGTAAACGTAAATTACATTACATTATTCTGTGCATCCTGTTCTAATACAACACTCCATGTCCACTATTCAGTCACATTACTCCATTTTATTACGTTGCTGAATGCACTACATTCAGTTATATTACTCTATGTGAACTTCTCGGTTGCTCCAAAGAAGCATTTGTGGCACCTTTATTTTAAAGAACCCATTTTCAATGCAGAGGGAGAATTTTGTGCTGTTCACACTGTGTGCTGTGGTGTGTTCACGCATGACAAAACGGTGACTTTCACATTCTGACATCACATTTCAGTTAGTGAGAGAAGACAACCACCATCACCACCATCTGATAGACAACTTCAGGAACCATAACGTAACAAAAGGGATGCACCATGTCACCTATTGAGATCACTGCCAAAAAAAGTCATGTTGCAGATACATTCAGTACCTATTCCTCTATACAAGATCTATTCCTCTCCAGTCAAGGATTCAAAGAGGTGTACCATGAAACACAGCTATAATAAAGCCAGGCAACCAGGTGGACTACATTTAAGGTGAGTGGACACAACACAACAAAACCATCCTCCTCTGTGATTTGTGGGTTAGTGTTGTTCCTTAGTACATGTGATACAGCCAGTGCAGCAGTAATATAATCCCTTTTTATTTTTTACCTTTCCTCTCCAAAATGATACAGTACAAATCCCTTCCACTGTTGAAGAGGGCAATTAATTTCAAATCAATGTCAGTTCTCGTATTTAAAGTGAGGAACAGAGCAAAACAAGGGTGAATTGATTGGAGAAATGATAAAACTGTAGAATATAATGAGGGCTTCACATCTCAGAGATCGTGAAGGTCTGACAAAATGTGGTCAGCTTCTCCTTGCTCATGGGGTTGGCCTGTAAAGAGTTTGTGTGTTCTCGGCCGCAGAGAACACACATACACACTATTTCTTACATCTGGCTGATCAATAAATTATACAGCCATGACAGTTTCTCTTCACTTGTAATCACTACAGACCAGAAAAGCAATTACAGACCCTGATATACACTGAGGGTGTTTGGGTCTGCTTCTTTTTCTTTCATAATGCTTCAATATATCTAATCACTTTATAATATCTAGTTATGAATGTAGACTAGGCGTGGCAGTTCGTTAACATAAGTAGAGATCAAAGAATGTTTTTATCATTAAAATTTTAGTAATAGGTGCAATAGACTTTGAGTATGTCAAAGGCGAGAGAATTTGGAGGTCTGGGAGGCTTTTGCATAAACTAAAATGCCAGATTTCCCCTTTATATTAACAGAGATAGATTATGTGGTGGGGAGTAAAAACTTGATCACAGGAGAATGCAAGACAGAGATTTTATAGAATGTTGGACTGGATAGAGGAGGAGCATCAGCCAGGATTCTTCTCCCAATCCTTAGTTTGGGAATACAGATCTCTTAAAGATCTAGTGTAGTGATATGGTACGTTATGGAGGTAACGTTAACATGTTGAATTAGTCTAGCTTAGTTTGAATGATTTTTTTTTGTTTTTTTTTTCTAACATGGAATATTGTATTATTTAATTACATTAATGATGAAAGTTCCATTCATTGTCATGTGTGGACTCAAACCAGTGTTAAACCATCTCTGTAAAACAGCTAAATTATGGCATAAATGAAAGGCCAGTGTACACAATGACACAGAGTAACAGAGTACATTGTGAAAGCTAAACAAAAGCACTGTAAACAGGTTCTCTTTAAATACTTTAGATGTCCTGTGACCAGACTATATCTTATCCTCACTGCCAAACATTGCCCTGATTGCCTTCACATGCTAACATTCATGTTCATTAATTTTCACTCATTTTCTGTAACTGCTTAATCCACATTAGGGTTGTGGGTACCCGGAACCTAGCCCACCACAGCACATGCTAATATACCAAACAAAAATTTATTTAAGGCTTGTAGCACAATCACTCAGCCCCCCCAAACCCTGGACACTAAACTGAAGTAATGGACGATGACAGAAAGACAGAGCTAGACTGCAAAGCCTGTCCTCAGAGAAAACTGGAAGATCTACTTAGCACAAAGACAGACCATTCAGGATACTCTCTCTGTCACTCTCTTGCTTGCATGTACTCGCAAAAAAATCAATTTCCAGGATATCATATGTAATTTATGGGTGTCAGAGAGCCATTCTAATGCCGGAGGCTCCCAGAACTTCCAGAACAGGTGTTATATGTGGCATGCTAATAGGCCTATAGACAGGCCTCTGAAGCGTCTCAAGCTTCAAATATCTGTGTTTCAGCAGGAGCTTAAATGCTAAAGCTAATATGTTAGTTTAGAGTGAACTCAACACGAAAAATCCAGCTATGCACACTGCTGTGTTAAACATTAAATATAATGTGGTTGTGCACACAGAATTGTATGACCAGACCTACAGTGTAAATTAAGTAAATTCTGCTTTGTTTAATCTTTGTGTCAGTTCTGGTTCTACAGCTCTTTAGCAAGTCTGAATCAAGTGATGAGTTAGAAGCTTTGTCCAAATTGTTGAATGAAGCTTCTACTCCTGTCTGTTAGACATGATTTCACTGGATCTGTAGCCCTTGGCCTCAGTAATTATATTTGTAGAGCTGACCTGCCTGTGAATCCACCTGACTAGCAGAACTGTCAAAATCAAGGAAAGTGGACAGGAAAACAACTTTTATTCAGCTATTCAGACGCAGCCATAGACTCACAGTCTCTCTAGCAAGGATTGCAAAGAGTGTACAGAAAAGTTCAGTCCAGATAAAACTTTAGATTTTTCAAATTCAACCAATTCCATGGAAAGAATTGGTTCAAAAGAATCTCCAAACTCCGTAAAAGTATTACGTTTTGGAAATTATATCATTTTCAGTTCCAGCACTCAGAGGGACACAGTAGCAGGACAATAGGACTGAGCTTCAGTAGTTTCCATGGAGCTCTGCTACACAGAGATAACGGGGTTATCCAAATTCTGCATGGTGTGTTCAAGTGAACTCCTCTCTCTCTCTGTCTCTCTGTCTCTCACTCACCCACATACACACACACACACACACACACACATACATACATACATACATACATACATACATGGGGTATAGAGCAGAACATCTGTATCAAATAGGTTCTCTGGTTTAATAGCTCTGAGTGTAAGTTGATCCTACATTTATAGGGAAACCAGATGCTTTGGTTCGAAGTCTACCAGACGCTTCGGTGTTCTAACTCAATGCTTGTGTCGGGCCACCATAAAAATTGTTTGTTAAAATTGAAATAATAAGTCAACAGAACATTACTAACAAACCCAAAAAAAATTTTAGTTAGTGCATATTCATAGTTTCAAAGTTGTTGATGTGATTTGTGCAAAAGCATACAACTGTTCCATATATGCAATATACTGAAACCATTTCTAAACTACTTTATCTCAGACATCACAGGAAATAAGCATAGAGAATAGACTCATAGGTAGGCTGTTGTAGGTTCAGAGCAGTGTGCTAGCCATTTCTGTTTTGTCGTCACCGATTTGAATAATACTCCGACCTTTCCTGAGGTTTCTTTCACTTAGTGACAAAACCATTAGGCAAGATTCCCTCGACAAAAACTTTAATATTTCATGGGTTATAAGGGAAGATGAATGGTATGACCTAGATTTGCTTTGAGAGGTGTGAGAGAGAACAACAATGCCCAGTGGAGAGGTTTGTCAGACTCTGGGCTCTTTTCTCTAAAGAAGTCAGCTCTTCCTTTAGTAATCTCTCTCTAAGAGATAAGTGCCTTGAAAAAAACATGCTTTCAGAAGCCCAGACTGTAAATATTTTTGCAGTGGCACAATGTATCGCCCCATATTTAAAGCATTATACATTTAAAAACATGCACGCACACACACACACACACACACACACACATAAACCTGTACTAATTATATGCGAATGAAAACAGATAGAACAATGAGCTTTTAATTTGATCAGTTCTAGTCCATCACTTCTTTTCAACTGACAAAATGTGATCCAATTCATACATTTATGGTCAGCAAATGGTGCATTCACCCTCTAGTGTCTCCAGTTTGATGGAGTGTGGCTCACATGTTTGACAGATGTTTTGTGAAGTAGTATGTTCGATAGTATTTCTGAACCAACAAACAAAGATGGTTAAGTATATATTGTGCTTTACAACATCAATCACTGTCACTGGCAGTGCCATGGGACAAGTTGGGGTTAGGTGTAGTTAAATTGTTAAAATTGTTACATTTCTTAATCAGTTTTCTGGAAAAAAATACCTTCTTCAGATATCAAAGATTATAGATAAAAGGTTGTGAGATTTATGATTTGGTTATATCAGTGAGACTAATCAGGTAGAGATATCTAGTTTATAGAATTTCCCCTGTAGCTTCTTGGCAAAAGTGGCACATTTGACCAAGATGTAGCTCAATACCCAAAAACACACAAATTGTCCAAAAGAAAAAATGTAACCTTGATGATCTATGCATAGGATTAATCACTGAGCCCCTCCCTCCTGAAGTGGAGTGACGGAGTTGCCATCTTTCCTGCCAACACATCATGGGAGCTCCTCTCCTAATCAAGGACAGCTGTAGCTTTTTTGAGTAAAAAAATTAAGTTAACTGCTGTGTTCTATCTAGTTAACTATCTAGTTAATGTCATAGCATATGCTATAAGCCTTTGTATAATAGCTTATGACATTTGCATCTAACTCTTTCCTTGTCACTGCCCTTGCTCTATACTTTATGATAAAAACAGAAAGTCCCTCAAGCAGCATTACATCAGTAAAGACTATTTATTGATGGAAAGATAAAAAGAATCTTTACATCAACAGAAAATACATCAACAAAAAACTCACTAAATTATGTAATGAAATCATATCATTACATTTTTCTAAACAGATCAAATATATATAACACAATCACATGGTGTGAGATTAGGTAAAGCACATCTCTCAGTGCCAGAAAGCTCAGTTGGTTATCAGCTTAACACAGATTTAATGAAAAGCTTTATTTCACAGCAGTTGCTACAACAGCCAGTACAGCAAGAAGAAACAAAAGGCCTGTGCAACACCTGCAAAATGTATAAAATTGAGCTCACCTGGCAGAGCAGCTTGACGGTTATGCATCCAAGAAAGCACAATGAACACACTGTTTCTACAGCAGTAGCTCATCGTCTGTGGAACAGCTAACTAATCCATTACCACAATTAACCTTACATTTTCAGAATGTAGCCACTCGATAACAAACAGCATTTTAGTTCAGCAAAAAACCTCTTTTGGAAAAAGCACTTTACTGTGAAAAGGTTTACGGCATTTAACAGACACTCTTATCCAGAGCGACATACATCAGCGCTTAAAGTTTTCCACAACTGTTCTTAAACCTGTAAAGCTACACTTAAATCAACAGCTATTTAACCAAGTTACTGCTGGCTAAGTTACACACCATAACAAACCCTGTCAAAGAGAAAAAGCAAGTCAGAGATTAATACACAAGTAAAAACAGTAAAACAGTTAAAAGGGTAAGAGGCTGAGGGATATGTAAATATATAGGAAAAGATATATAAGAGATGTGTGGGAGGACTGGCTAGTCGCCAAGATGCTTCTTAAAGAGGTGGGTCTTAAAGACGACGCTTAAACAGGCGAGGGACTCCACAGATCTGATTGCAAGAGGGAGTTCGTTCCACCACTGGGGGCCAAGACCGAAACGAGTCTAGAAGCATGTCTTCCTCTTCTTTTGAGCAACGGAGGTTCAAGACGAGTTGTGCTTGATGCCCTGAGAGGACAAGAAGTGACACGTTGCTTAATCAGTGCACACAAGTAAGGAGGTGCAAGCCCATTCTTAGCCTTGAAAGCAAGTTTTAAGGTTTTGAACTTAATGCGAGAGGCCACAGGGAGCCAGCGAAGGTTCTGTAGTAAAGGCGTAGTGTGTGAGAATTTAGGAAGACTGAAGACTAACCTCACAGCTGCATTCTGAATCAACTGAAGTAGTCTCATTACCTTCATTGGCAGTCCAGTCAGAAGTGAGTTGCAGTAGTCCAGCTTAGAGATGATCAGAGACTGGACAAGTAACTGTGGCGTCCCTGGTGAGAAAGGATCGGATTCTTCTGATATTGTACAGAAGATATCTGTATGTCCTGGAGAGGGGACGTGGCCAGTTGTTAGGGAGCCATTGATGTAGGCGATATGCTGGATAAGTTCTGAAGACATCATCTGGAGCATACTCAATGGGACAGGGTCAAGCGGAGATGTGGTTGGTTTGCTGGACATCAGAAGCGATGACATCCTCAAGAGAGAGGTGAGAAGCCAAGAAACTGGGTAGCATTGGCCTGTCTTTTGCTGACAGACGGCTTGACGATTGGTGGGAAGGATCTGCCAATGTCGTCAATCTTCGCATTAAAGAACACAGCAATCTTCGGGTGAGAGAGCTGAAAGAACAGGGAGAGATGGAGACTTAAGAAGAGACAAAAATGTGGTAAACAGCTTTCGAGGATT
>JBBJLR010070662.1:0-11009 GCA_037577145.1 Brachypetersius gabonensis
AGATAGATAGATAGATAGATAGATAGATAGATAGATAGATAGATAGATAGATAGATAGATAGATAGATAGATATAGATATGGAGGCCTTGTAGCTCCAGTTCTAAACTAAAGCAGCAAAATTTGCACTAAATGCATTAAATTTGATTTTTTGCCAAAACATTTCTGTAGATTAATTTAAATTAAAGTATCCCTTTAAGCAGCTCATTTACCCATTAAACTGGCCACAATGGACACCAGCCCTGTTCCTGCTCCCAGCTCCAGCACTGCTTTATCCATCAGATCGAATTGCTCACGATTCTTTTCCAGATAGTTGCATAGAGCCACTGCCTGAACACATTTCAGTTGATGCTCATTACCTTAATAAGAACCAAATCTGTCTGTTATTTCAGTCTTCTGTATGTGGCACTCACCCCAGGCCAAATGAGTGCCCCATATGTGTCTAGTGATTCGCGGATGCTTATCTTATGCCCCAAAAAGCAGAACGTTTCCATTCCTAATGAGTAGAAGACACTTTGCTCCCAAGTGTTTCTCCTCTTCAGTGCCTCTCCAGCCATGACTTTAGTGTCCAGTTCTTCTGTGACACAGTGGAACATGGGGTTTACAAAACTGCAACATTTCAGTAAATGTCCACGCAAATAAGTATATTATGCCTCTTTCACCGCCATAATATTTAGGTTGTAGCTAAATAAATGTATTTCTACTTGCCCTCTTCTGTGACATTAGGCTGAGGTCTGATGTGGTCTGCATGCTTGATGATTTCACCCTTTTTTCCATTTGCTAGTCTTTGTCTTCCACTCGTTTCCATTGTTGACTTCTCGTCTGAATTCACTTCCACTTGTCCTGTGGTCACCTAGAAGCTTTTAAACCCAAAAGCTTTAAATGCTCATTTTAAATAACATTTGATTCTGCGGATTTCCTCAGCTGCACACAGTCGTATTTGAACATCCCCAGTCAAGTTGCGTAATTACTGGGAACAAACTTAAATATGGCATTTATCAGCAGGGGCTGATATATTTGATAAAAGAAGAGGTCAAAAAGGCATTTCAGCATAAGCAGCATCATACATCTTACAAGCATATATAATACAAGCATTACAGTATAACTCTACTCCATCCCTCCATTACCTCATTACTGTAATGTGTAGAGTTACTCACTCACTTCAGTTTTCTTTTCTTGATCTCTTGCAAAAAAAACCTTCCACCGACCTGTTTGAAGGGCTGCTTGACTGTTGGCATCATCTGGGCAGACCAGAGTTTATAAAGGAGCACTATCCCCTCTTGGCCCGCCTGTGGAATGGCTGAGCTATATTTAATGGAGTTTGAATATGAAAGCAAGAGAAGAGGGGAGACTAGAGAAGCTTAAATTCACAGCGCTTGGGACAAAGTCCTCTCACCGGCATCCACTGATCCCTCTGACCAGAGCCAAGTCCTTTTTGCGCAGCTGCAGCAGTCTGTTGGTAAAAGAGGCTGCGATGGAGCAGGAATGATATGCTTATGTTCACAATAGCCTAAGCAGCCAGTGAACATGGATTATTTTACCATACATGCCTTCTCTCATGCAGGTATGTTGGTCTTAAAATCTGTGTCGCCTGAGAACAACCAGTAACGTGTGTTATTTTCAGGCTCAAACAGAGCTGTGTTGAAACCAGACTTCGGTAACATATCCCTTTCCCCCATGTGGACGCAAGCCCACCAAGCCAAACCTACATAGTGCCAGCTGAATTTATGATTACTTTTGACGAGTGAACTGGGCCCATTAGTCCATCTCCATGCTGGAAACTAAAGCTCAGAGAATTCTCAGAGTCACTTTGGCACATATAAGTGTTGGCATTATATATTATATAACGTTGATGATGCCTTAGAACTTTCTTCTTTAACTGAGCTCCCTTGCAGTCTCCAAGTCCCTTTGGACATTTTAACAATGCCGAGCAGAATGACCTAACCTTTAGATTTAATGACCAGGGTGAAATCAGGCTTCAGGAATAACCTGATAACTAATGACCTGGCAATCTTCATAGAACCTTAAGCTCTAGTCTGTAAGTGGCTGATCAAGAACAGTAGGATTATTAATAGATATGTTAATCAATTAAATACACCAAAAGACAATTTTCAGTTTTATCTTATATTTTGAAACCACACCAAAAATACATAAATGATTGTCATACAGTAATGGTGCATAGTTTTGTAGAAAAACCTGCCTTAATTACCTCCAAAATGAACAAGGGGCCCTAAAACACTATGCTGACTAAATTTACAGAAGTAAAATGGTACCAGGGGAATGACATTGAATCTCAAATGAAAATCAGCATAATATAGCGACTACCCTCTGATAAAGGACATGCACTATTTCATTTTAGATTTCGGTGTATGGTGTGAAAATAGAAAGTGAACAGAATGTCAAGCTACTTCAGTAGTCTGTTTAACAGTATTAACTATTGTAAATTCAATTAGGTAATGGAGAGACACCCAACCGGCTGTGATGAAATGGCTTTGGTGTGGAGTCTCTTTGGCTCATGCCAGAGATGCTTGTTTCCTCTGGCTGAATAGCTGTTTCCTGCAAGCTGCTGTGGGTGCTGACACCCTGATTGCTGTGGTTGTAACTACATGCCTTCTTAACCTGCCATCAAGTAGGTCACTAGATCACTGGTGATCCTGGTAATAGTAAATAAATTCTTCAGTAATTAATCATTTAAATATTGTTTTTGTACAAGTTATGCCATTTAATATTCCATGTTTTTCCATGGCTGGGAATGTAAACAAAACTTTGCAGAAAGTAAAAAAACAATAAATTGTATTTATTTATTTATTCACTATAAAGAACGTTTCTTCTTATTTTAACGCAGAAAATCAACAACATGCACGAAGCTCTGCATATGAACATATAATTTATAACTTGCCTACCATGCTTTCACATCATACCGTATCTGGGTCTAATTAAAGTACTAAACAGAAATGTAACTGTATGTGGAATTAGGTTAAAAAGGGGGACAGAACAAAGAAAACTGGGCTGTAAAATGGATTACATAAAAACATTGTTCCCTGCTGTAAACAGACATTCCTGAAACTGGATCTCCTGGAAAAATGCATTACATAATGTTCAGTCGTGGTGCCCACTGAAAGTTGACACATTATAAACATTCTTCTTGTACTGAGCTCTGTGGAAGGTCATTGTCATGATCCTATAAAGGCAGATGCAGTCAGCCGTGAGAGAATGATGGACAGATGTTTGAGCTGCTTTAATCTGTGTTGCATTTGTTTTTAGGTGGAGCCAGATGGACTCTTCACTCTCTGGCTCTCTGGCTCTAAAAGGAGAGGTTAAGCAGAGCGCTCGGTTCCCATACAGCATCAGGCTCTGGAGGCTATGATGGGGCAAAGTACCTAATCTCATACACTGGAACTGTGGTTTCAGTAAGGCTTTGCCTTCTGAACTCTCGGTTGTCTCAGAATGGATTAGCTACATCACAACAGAAATTCCAGCTAGACGACACCAGAAAATGATTCATGGTTGAACCAGAGCCACCCATAGTTCAAGCATTATCTTCCCTCTGTACCTCTAAATAGCAGCCACCCCGAATGGGTCATCTTGTGTAGGTAAAAGTAAAGTTGAAAAGTTTTTCTATGACAACAGATCACATATTTAACCCCATTTTTTGCCTGACAATATAGATGTTTGATGGCTTTTTCAGTATAATGAAATGCTTTAACCTGATCTGTACTTTCTTTTCATGCAGTTGCACAAATTATGCAGAACAGAACACCCTGCCTACAGTGAAGCATGGAGTTGGCTTGGTGATGCTCTGGGTCTGCTTTGCTTCTGGCACTGGAAACTTGCAGTGTGTGGAGAGACAGAGGGATTCAATCAAGAATCAGGAAATCCTAAGAGAACATATCATGCTGTCTGTGATGAAGCTGAAGTTTGGGCGTCACTCCACCTTCCAACAGAACAATGATCCCAAGCACCACCAAGGCATGGATTCAGAAAAAGACGGTTCTAGAGCAGGTTCTAGAGCAGCTGTCACAGTTTCCTGACCTAAACCCCATATAAAATCTCAGGTGGGATTTGAAGAAGCCAGTTGCAGCACACAACACACAACACCCATAACTGTGGCCATAAACAGCAACAAATGAACTGTCATCAGAAAGACAGGATGTGCCTAAATAGAGGTACTTTATATTCAGTGTTTAAGAAAAACAACCTTGACATTGTCTCTGCTGTTCAGAGTCTGTGTTTAGATACTACTTAACCCCATATTTAATACATATGGGTTATGGGCCTTTAATATGTTTATTCAAAGATTTTAATTTGGCACGACTGGAACTTGAAATTCCCAATGACTTTTAAATTTACGTTGCATTACATTGCGTTCATTTGGCAGACTTTTTTTGTCCAACGTGAATTAAAATAGGAGGACACACCCAAGTTCCAGGATGTCAGAACCAGAGGAGAGTGTTGCAATCTGTGTGTAGGAGCAATGCATCTTGGTAGTGCATTAGGCAACTCATTCCACCAGAGGGCCCCCACAAAAGAGAGGAGTCTGGAAAGGGTTTGCCTTGTGTGTAGGGATGCCTGAGCCCGATGATGTTTCTTGGAGGAGCGGAGGGAGCGAGTAGGAACATAAGGCTGAAAGACAGGATTAAGGTAGCTTGGTGGTCGCACTGTAGGCAAAAGTTATTGACTTGAACTTAATTATGGCAGCCACTGTCTGACATCGGGTGGCCAATGTCTTTTAAAAATAAAGATGCCTTTATTGTCACTGTTCACAAGATTGGGTGAATTTTCTTACCTGCAAGATGCTTATAAAGACAAATATAATCCTAGTGCTACAATTTCTCTTTGGGTCTAATTGTTCAAATGTTCCTCCTGTAGCCTAGTTGTTGAGTACAGTGACTCTCAGTCTTGGACCTGGAGTTCTGCTGCTCGGTACCTTGAAGTTTTTAAGGAATAAGCGTCATTCATCTTCCAATGGTTTTAACCAATTAGAGCAATGGCAAATGAATATTAATATCAAGTGAAGACTTTAACAATATGTGTAAAAAATACATACAAAGGAATTGAAAAAACATATTAAATAGGCCATAGCAAAAAGTGAAACCTAAGTGTTTTTTTTATAGTTTATTGATAATTCATGGGTTACTTAATGACTTATAAATGTTTATTGAGCTGTTAGATACCAGGTTCTCCTGAGAACAAATGCTTTATTTTCCTGGTTCAAAGAGCTTCATGACAATAAAGTAATACCTGTTTTTGGGTTCAAGAGTCACAGAGGCATTTTGTGAATACTTCATGTGCAGGCAGTAGTTTATTGCCCATAGTCTTGCATGTGTTTGCATGTGAATGGGTGGAGGAGATAAAGAGGGAGGTTCATTTTTCATCCTTTGAATGTGCAAGTGTTTATGTGTATACTTTGTGTGTGTGCATGTGTGAGAGAGAGTTAATTTGTGTTTAAAATAACAGGATTAGCTTTGATTCATCACTGTAAGGTTTACAGACACTCTGTAAACTGTAAACAGCTTTATGTAAATCCCACCATGAAGTAGAGAGAAAACTGTAAGACAAGGTCAAATGTGAAAGGCAGTGTCCTGTGGAGGGAATATGTTCTTTCCCCAAACTTCTGAGCTTTATAAAGAGAGAGTGGTAACCCTCATTCATTATTCTAATTGGTCATTAAAAACTATGACCAATCAGTGGCTTAACAGAATTCAGTCCATCATCACAACACACACACAAACACCCCAAAGTGTCTTAACTCAATCCATTATTCTAGTAACAGAGGTGTTTTTAATGGATGACCATGGTCTGAATCCTGAAGATCATCATGCGAGGCTGCTGGCCTTTGAACAAATGCTCCACTCAGACCAAGTGGCTCTCTCTTTATCCCACAGATGACATTCGGAAACAGTGGATTCCTGGAATACCCAGCCGGGTGAGGGGATGGAAAGCGTGCAGCCCAGAGTGTTGAGAGCAACTAGCGCAGAAACGTGTCTGACTAAAGCCTCTGTGATGTAGTGTCTAAAAGCTGCTATGATCTCCCATTGAGGGCAAATAATCTACACACAACCCGGGGAACGGCTCTGAGAAACAGAGATCAAGAAGATACGGTGATATGTTCTATCTCTAAAATACTGGGATTGTTGCTGTGGATTAAACTAGAACTTCCGCTTTTGCTTCCAAGGACTCGACTTCTATCACGATCAAGAAAAAAGTCGTTCTCCGAGTTCATTCTGACTTCACATAATTATCTCATCATCCTGTATGACAATTTTTTTTTAAATCTGAGATATACTGACTCTCTAATGGACCTGTCCATGCTCTGCCCACAATTATGAAATGCCTCAATTTATTCATTTATGTTGTTTACTTTGTATGTAGCACGTATAAGCAAATTCTTTCAGAAGGGAATATCCAGGACCTTCTGGATCTTTAGAGATGGCTTTAGAGATTGTATTTAAACTCTGCAAGTAGTAGTATAGCCTTTATTTAGTTGTTGAGTTATGGTTGGAAAGAAAAAGGTTAATATTATAAAACAACACACAGAATTCAGAATCTAATCTGACCTTTTTCTCAGTGATATCTAGGTGATTACAACTGAGCCACACCTCTGACTGATTAGGACTTCTAAGGCATGACAGAAAAACTTGCATATCAAATTTATGCTGCATTCAAGTGGTGTTAACCAGCCAGGGAAACAATTAAAGGCCGTTTCCTATCATGGCTCCATCTTCTTAGCACCCTGAATACAATAATCACGAACATAATTTGGGTGTAGAAGTGTAAGCAACCAATTATGCTTTGAGATCAAGTTATTGGAACCAAATTAATTGGAGATAAATATCTATTTGAATGGAAAACAACCATAACTTCCTACCATTCTCTCCTGAACGTAACATTTATTCATTCATTCATTCACTTTCTGTAACTTCTAAATCTTTTCTAGGGTTGTGGGTACACAGAGCCTATTCTGAGCTCTGCGGGCGCGTGGCAGGGACTCACCCTGGACAGGACGCCACAAACACACATTCACATCTACGGTCAATTTATGATCCCCAATTCACCTGAGGCACATGTCTTTGGACTGTGAGAGAAACTGGAGACCTGGGAATAAACCCAAGGCACTACAAGGAGAACATGCAAAATCCACACACACAAGGCCAGGACCCCGATTCAAACCACCAACTCTGAAGGTGTGGGGCAACAGGAAAAGATTTTTGCAGGGTTTTATTACTGATTTAAGCCTTTGCTCTATAGCTTTCTATTGCGGTTTCTTATCAGGTCGGAGCCCGACGCGCACAACAGATATTTAGTTATTAATTAAACATCTCTTGAAAATCTAAAAGGATGTTTCTAATCTTGGAGAATTTTTTAAAAACTTATTTGGCAGCAAGCAAAAACAAATGCTACTATTCACTGAATAGATGATTAAACCAAGCACAGGACATTGTTACAATTAATCTTCTGATTAAAATACTAAAACAGCCAACAGGTCATAGTATTTAATGTATTTTATTGTACAAAATGAAAGCACATGACTATTATGAGACAATAAAAAATAAACAAGACAAAAAGGTAATATGTACAAATATGTTTTTTGTGGGCAAGATATAAAAAATGTGATGTAATCACAGTGAGTCTGTGTGGCATAGGGTGTAGCAGGAGTGCAATTTGTGCTTCAAACTTGTGCAGCATAATGATGAATATCTTGTTATTCCTTAAAAAGGCTTATACAAATCGGCCAAATCGACTGTAAAATAAATCATAATGACATGAAGAAATTAATTATCCTTGCACCCCTAGTAACATGCCTGGAATATTTTAAACTTTCAAACAATAAGCTGGATGAGCTTTAGGTAGAATTTTGGTGGCTGCTTTAAAAAGGATAGGAGCAGATGAAGGCCCGCAGGTCCCAGCATGGCATGTCATTAAACTTCCCATTACCTGTAAGAAAACATTACAGTGATGAGGACATAGCAAGGATCACAGGTGCAAATCTGCACTACACTCACTGTAGAAAAATCTGTTAAATTTAATATGTGGGCTACTTTTAGTGATTGAATATTTTGACAGGTATCATTATCACGCTGTAAATGTTTTAAAATGTAGAGCCTACTCAGTAACTCCACACAGTTTTCCACTCCAGCAGTGTTATTAGGCTCCCCAGGTAACCAGTCAGCATAGTCCCAGCGTGCCCCGTCCAGCCATATGAAGCGTCCAGTCTGAGAACCCAGAACAGAGATAAAAACGATGTTCGAGGCACGGCTAAAAGACAGACGAAGATTAAACCAAGAATTGGACATTAACAAACTAAGAGTTGTATAAAGCATTCTTTAACAAAGGAACTTACATCTAGATATCTCAGTCCTCCAATCCAGGTGCGTGTTCGACCTCCATTTCTGTCCATGAGACCCACCATCTGGCTGTGAATGTAGCTGCTCGTCACAGAAGCCAGATGACCATTAGGGAAGTGCTGGCAGAAGAACTGATAAAAAAACAACAGCCAACATTTCAGCATGAATCAGAGTTTGTTCATCTACAGAAAACTTCAAGGGAAAATGTATATAAGAATTACAAATAGTTCAAATATGATTTTTCAGATTTTATGCAGTCTGTATGGCAAAGGAACAGAATATTGTTCACAATCAGATTCAGATTTAATTCCAGTCAGCACATTTGCAGGTTGTTAAAAAAAGCAGAAATCTGGACATGCAGTGTTATATTAACATTACAAGCTTTCCCACCCAATTCTATTTTTTTTCGACCTTTTTTCCCAATCTTTTGGTCTTGACATTCACATTTGTCATTAGTGTAAAGTTAGAGTCACAACAAACTACAGCCTACAGACTTTTAACAAGCATTTATATCACACGTTTACTATGCGTCATATAGTTTTACTATGACTTGACCATAAAGCCTGTTTATGAATACTGAATGCAGGGGCTATCAGTTTCTTAGCTAATGAACACTGACTGATCGTGTTTTGTTTATATTGTAGTTGCTAAAATGTAACCAATAGCATGATTATTCTGTTTGTTAAATCAGAGTACATGTTTAGATCGAAGTTCATAAATGTGATCCAAATATTATTTGTTTCAGAGAAAATGTGAACTCTAAAAGACATTAAATCAAACCAGCCTTAAGACTGACCAATAAAAATGGTCCACGCATACCTCAGCATCAGTCGCTCTCATGGGGCCCCTGAAGAACTGGTAACATTTACCACTGATGACTACACCATTACAAGTCTGCCATCCTGTGGACATATTGTTAATAACAGTTACAAATAGCATATCTTAATGTACTCGTTCCCCTAAACATGAAAAATAAACGTGTTTTGTGCACACATACGTGACAGTCGCGCTTACAATTGCACCACAACATTTATTTGCTCCGGTTTTAATACTTACTATTGTTGGATCGTTCTTTCGGAACGGTGTCCTTTTCAGCTGCTGCTCTCTCATTTGTTTTTAAATTATTATTCTCTAAAGAATCCTCCATATATGACTGATCAGCCATCAGCAGATCGTCTTTACTTATCGGGGGCTCCATCATTTTAGATTCTGCCAAATATTCCATTCTCTGTAGATATTCTTCCATTGAAATTTCGTTTGAAGGTTCAAACTGCAACGTTGGATCCTCAGCCATTTGATATTCAGGCTCAATTACAAACGCTTCAAGCATGGCAGACCTCTCTGCTCCGTCAGAGTAGGGCACCATTGCTTCATCTGCAAGATAACCTGCTGCCAGTAATGGCTCATCCAGAAAAGCATTCCTCTCCTCTTCCACAGGTTCCATCAGTGGCTCGTCATACGGATTCATCTCATGGACTTCCTGCATGTCTGGAACAGGTTCCAGCCCCATCACTGGCTCCTCTTCTGGTTCCATTAGTGCTTCTTCCTGCAAAACATTTCTCATCTCTTCTGCTGATGCCTTCTCATCCTCAGGTTCTAGCTCCATCACAGGCTCCCCTGCAAAACCATAAGGGTTCATCTCATGGACCTCCTGCATGTCTGGATCAGGTTCCAGCCCCATCACTGGCTCCTCTTCTGGTTCCATTAGTGCTTCTTCCTGCATTACATTTTTCTCCTCTTTTGCTGATGCATACTCATCCTCAGGTTCTAGCTCCATCACAGGCTCCCCTGCAAAACCATAAGGGTTCATCTTATGGACTTCCTGTATGTCTGGAACAGGTTCCAGCCCCATCACTGGCTCCTCTTCTGGTTCCATTAGTGCTTCTTCTTCCTCCTCGGCCATTTCAGGCACCTCATTTAACAGAGAAATATTTTCCACCTGCTCTGTAGGTGCCTGCTTTTGATCCCTTGGTTCAACCATAACAGGCTCTTCCTTTGGCTTTGCCTCCTCCACCACTTTCTTTACTTCTGTCTCCTTCTCACCAGGAACATCTTCCACTAGACTTTTCCCTTTAACCGGCTCATTCTGCTGCACTGGTTGTTGTTCATCTTTCTCCAACACTATTTGCTCTTGTCTTGCAACAGGTTGTGGATCATCTTGTACCACATGGCCCTGCTCAGGAAGTACATCTGCCAGTAGAGGATTTCTCTCCCTCTGAGCCTCCACCAGACTCTCCACTGGCACCCAGTCCTGCACTGGGAGACTTCCAGCCACTGTAGGACACAAAAATTATCAAATCATTCATACTGCTGCTACATAATACATGCTGCATAATACTTGCTTACAAAGCTTGCTACCATTTTCCCATTTTTGCCCTGTGGCCTGGCGCTTATGGAGTTGCTACTGCATTTGGAAGGCCGTGGGTTTGAATTCCAGGACTGCTAGTGGCTCCACTGAGGTACCCTTGAGCAAGATACGGTCCCCACGCAATGCTCCCCAGGCACTGTGTTCCTAGGTACCCACTGTTCACACTGTGGTGTGTTCACGCATGACAATAACGGCCACTTTAATCCTGGAAAACAGTAGTTTCAAGTCTTCTGACTGCTGTCATTGTGCCCTAGTGGAAGGCACTTAAATCTAAGTAACTCCAATAGCAACATAGAAC
>JBBJLR010070683.1:0-11009 GCA_037577145.1 Brachypetersius gabonensis
AATGGCAAATACGCTAACTCCTTCTATCTGTTCTTTATCCTTCTACCCATCCCGAGGCATCTGAGACTGTGCCAGCTTCGGCTCCAGTAGATAAAGGCCAACCCTGCGAGGTTCCCGAGGCATCTGAGATCATCCATACGCTGATCTGGACTTCATGTTAATTTAAAGAACTTCTGTTATATTGAACCTTCAACTGCAGAACACACATGATATTACATAATTTCTATCTGTTATCACCCAAATGAGGATGGTTCCCTGATGGAGTCCGGTTCCTCTCAAGGGTTCTTCCTATTGCCATCTTAGGGAGTTTTTCCTTGCCACTGTCGCTGTCACCCTTGGCATTTCATTCACACACATTCATACACACAGACACACACACACAATTTATTTATTTTTGTGAAGCTGCATTGTGACAATGACCATTGTTAAAGGCGCTATATAAATAAATTTGAATTGAATTGAATTGAATTCCATAGGTTAGGTTGAACAATTGCTTTGAATGTATTTGCTCATTTCTAAATCACGTTTAATAAACCTTAACCTTAGCTAAGCTAGGCTAAGCTATCAAAGCTATGCATTTCTGTGCTCAATTCAGCCTCTAAACAACGTTTTGGCTAAACGTGAACAATAACTATTAAGATTGTTGTGAGCTTTTTAGTTAACTTTTCTCAAACTCTGGAGGATCCCTAAAGTAATCCACCTCAATTTATAAATCTTAACCACAGCTAAGCTAGCAAAGCTATGCATCCCCGTGTTCAAGACAGCCTTCAAACAACGTTTTGGATAAACGTAAGCACTGTAACATGCGATTATATAATGGCCAAATATGATCAAAACATTTGTTCAGCCATACCAGGGTTTGTCATTTGACACATTTTGAGAAAGCTGTATTGTGATGTGTGCCGCGCTAGTTTGGTAACAGATGCTGAACCGGCATTGTATGGTCAAAGCTATCACTTGGAGTCATTTAAACACAGTGGAGGTTTAATGATTCCTGAGTGAACAGTCAAGGTGGTTAAAGTGTGTTATTCGACGGTCAACATCGGAGCAAGAAGTCTGTGTATCTTTGATCAATCAGTTTGTCTGGGCCACAGTTTTGGATTGACAGCCATCATTTTATGTTCGTCTTTTGTTGCATTGGTCTTCCACGAACTAAGGCTGCACCACATTACCAGGCTGAACACTTAAACAGAGTGAAAAAGTTGTGTTAGACAGTTCTGTACCAATGGTTTTAGAACCAGTTCTGTATATATATACCTAGCCACTATAGTAATAACACAATAGCACAGTGAGGGAGAGACAGAAATGAGTGAATGTTTTCAGAAATGATTTCTTAAGTCTGTGTGCATACAATAAAAAGTTTGTATTTTTTTGTCACAGAGTCTACACAAACCATGTCTACTTGTATTAGTTTACATGATGCTTTCGCCACTCGCAGTATGACCACGGGTCCACTTTTGAAGACCTGCACCCGCACAGTACAGCACCGCACGCGCCCGTTCACCTGTGATTATATCAAAATTAAATCCGCACCCAGCCCCAGTGCCCATTAACATTCTGCCCGTACCCGTGATAAAGGAAATTAGAAGCGCAAGGCAGGACTGGCCTCCCAGGAGGCTTTGCGTGTGCAGTAAGTGGCCGGTTGGCCTTTTTCTGTGTTTTTGGGGGAACATTAGAGGGGGGGTAGATGTTGTTATGTAGTATTAGAAATTATTTATGGTGAGTGTGTGTGTGTTAGTTGTGTTAAATTGTGAATTTGAGTCCTTATCGCCAGTCACCCTCCTCCAGAGTCTTAGCTTGGTTGTTGGACTTGTATTGTACCTTTACCTTTAGAGCATTTATCAGATGCTTTAATCCAATGACTAGTGACTTCCATTCCCTACCTACAGGGTGCAGTCTCTCTGGAGCAATTTGGGGTTAGGAACCCAGTGGTGGTATGCAGAAGGTAGGATTCGAACCCATTACCACTTTGTCCAGCGGGCAAGTATCCTCCACACTAGGCCACCACCCCATAATACCTAGGAATGCCAGTGGGGGCGCAGTATTTTATGAAGTATAAAGTCTATTTCGAAGCTCTTAGCTGAGAGTAAACAGAGATTTGGAGCGAAGAACAGTATATCTGTGTTCTTGGATCACAAATCCAGTGGAAAAAAAATCTCTCATTGGAAAGCAGTGAACGCACTGAAATAATGACAATGTATACATTATAGTCAAATATATAGATATTTTCACTTATATGTGACGAGCTGATGTGTTGTATGAACTGGGACCACAGAATGCGGCGTCTACCCTGTATGTCTATGCGTTTATGAGCCAAAGAAGCTGGATCTTCTTGGTGATCTGATACAAAGAGCCGAAATTCTCATTATTAATCACACGAGAGTGTAATAGGAACGGCGTATCTGCACGTTATGAGCGTCACTTTCTTGTACTTTTATTTCAGTTTCACTTGGTTTTGAGAGACGATCGCCATTGGCGTTTGAAATGAAAAAAAAAAAAAAAAAAAAAAACTAGTCGCAAAATAAATCAAAATTAAAGTCTCACGGGCGACCATTTTAGTCAATCAACTTTAATGGTGTATTTAAGTACGTTTTAAATACGAATAAGAATACTGGTCTAATAAAAAACAGGTAATTCAGGGAGGTTTTGGTTCACTTTGGTGGTCAAAATAATGGCTTACCAAAAGTGTCCCATTTTACCCAATATTTTCCCATTTTTGAATCGCAGTTCATCAACAATTTAAAAAAACCTAACACCAAGCTGTTGAGTTCAATACTTGCACATATTGAAGATAAAACCTGAGACCATTTTTGCAATGGTCCCTATTATTTTTCAGAGATGTAGTATTGAGGTTTTTCTACAGATGTTTTTAAAACTATATCTATTTACAGTTTGTATTGCTTTCTCTGTGCAGTCAACGATCAATAAATTTTTTGATTAGAGTCATTGTATTGGCAAATACTTGCAACACTCCATGAGAAACAATAATCCCCTCTAAGCTTAAGGGAGAGTCATCGCTCACACTAAGAAATATTTCACTAAGAAATATTCTTTGGTGGCCAATGTTGGAATCCTGTATGCTGGCCTTGTCAGAATCCAAAGAAGGCTTCAGTTTTTCCAGTGTCTGCCTTGGTTCTTCCACCGTGCTCTTGGTGGACATTTTCCGATAGACAGGCCATTTCTGGGAAGACTCGCCACTGTTCCTTCATGACTATTACTGTGGTTTACTATTACTGTGGAGTCCCAAAGCCTTAGAAACAACTCTGTGACTGAAGTTTTGTTCGTTTTTATAGTCAACAGTAAATCAGATGAAGAGATGAAGTTTTTCATGTTGGTCTTGTAGCTCCAGCTCTAAACTACAGAAGGACTACTGGGAAAACAAACATCTCTTGGCTGATTGACAACAGCTGTGGCAAGTAAATTCCAAATTCTTAAATGAACAGAAGATTGTCGGCTTGAAGAAAGCAAATATTTTAATTGGGAAGTGTATAAGAAAGATACAAAATAGATGAAAGGTGCAGCTGACTTGTTTAACACAGAATATAAGATGTCAATGCAATGTCCACTGTACAGTATTTATGGGACCTGTAATAGTGCAGTTGCCAATTCCCTTTAAGATGATGAAGTTGCATCACTAGCGCAAAATCAAAAAGACGTGTGAAAAATGTGAGCATGCGGCACCATTTTGCTCATCTACATAATCATTGTTGCATCATGGCAGTGACAATTAACACTTTAACAACATTTTTTCCTCCTGTAATCTGATGTAATATGCTGTGACAAGCTACACTTGTATACACAGGTGAAGCAGAACAGTGTCTGGTCTAAGCGAATGAAAACCAAGGATTTTATTTTCCTCTTGAAATGACAGTTCTGTAAGTTTTCTTACACCATCCACAGAATCCATCTTCTTTAAAAAACAACAACAAAAAAAAAACCAACCCCATTGAAATCACTGTGTAAGACTTAAAACCAAAAACAGGATGCAGCCTTTCACTGCATATAAAGTAAGGCATTTTTTTACATTGTTACATCCCCATTAAGTGGCAAAAACAACAAAAAAGGTGGGACAGAGAAGCTTTGGATGGAAACAGAAAGGGGACGCTTTGCTTTCTTCAACTAAAACTTAACACACCAATATTAATTTGCATGCATTTTACACAAGACAGCGCTAGGGCCATCTCTGTACATGTATATACATTATTAAAGAAAAGCTTCAGAACTTTCGTTGGTATAAAATGTGCATGGTTGAGAATTAAAAAGATCTCTATAATAGATGAGCCACTCCGACATCATGAATCCTTTGGTTCGGAAAAGGATAATTAAAAACAAACAAAATACATACAAATGTACAACAGAAACAGAACAATGCCATCTACTGTCAATGTGCAAATTGTTAAACTATTTACTGCAAACCTTGACGGACTCAAGTATTGCGTAAGGTGTCAGAAGTTTGGGGGGGGGGGGTACAAGTCAGGGAAATAGGAGCAGAATGCACTGCAACTTCTTAAAAGTTACGTTCAAATTTCTGATGGTACCCATTTCCCAAAATGTCGCAAACCCTTTACAATCCGCTTAAAAACAAGGTGGTGCCCCGACGCCAGCTGTCCATTTTGGAACAGGGCGCTTGGCATGTGCAGACCTTGTAAATGCACTACAGCTCTCATGCTTAAGCCTGAATTACAGGAAGAGGAGAGAGAGCCCGTTGGATAACACTACTGCTGGTGTATATTTCATAACTTTAAAAAAACGTAGATCCCTCTGTAACACATTTACTGCAGAGCAGTATTTTTGAGCTACACCTTCAGCTTAAGAGTCCTTAACCACAATAAATAACTTAGGAAGCAGAAGCGGTGAGTACAGCCACATCCTATCGAGGTACAAGGCACACGCATACACACAACATTAACGTGGTGGAACAGAAGCTACACCACGAAATTAAAATGGGCTAGAAACACTGTCATGGCCATGAACAGGAAGCACAGTTCTCGGTGGACGATCCAGTGGAATACGGGTTTTGTGATGTGCAAATGTGCGCGGTCCAATTCATAATTCATATCCATCCATCCGCTCAGAGCGCGTGTTCCGACTAGCAAAGCAAACTTTACCGATACAAGCTAAGGAGAACAAGATCACAGATGATCGCATCCGTTTGTTGGTCAGCTTGCTTAAAAACCAAATCCTGAGCTACGCAAATGTCAATCACAAGTTTTAGGCTGCGACTGCAATGTCTTTTGGTTTGGCATTCAGCCCATCTAACCGATTCTCCCCCTTGAGGGAAAAAAAAAGAAAAGAAAAACATAAGCAGTTTAAAATCCTGGAACTACAGCAGTGTATTACAATAGAAATTTCACCAAATGCATCAATTTCATTAATCATTATAGTATAAATAAAGTTCTCATAGAGCTTTTCATTAGGAGCTCAAATCAAAACATCTGTTAAATCACTAGGGCTGGCCCATTGCATGGTTTTGAGTATTTTTCAGTCTCAAAAGTAACCCTTAAATTAAAATTAATGTTTACAATTTATAATTTAAACCATAAATCGTATGGTTTCATTGCTGTAATTCAAAATATATCCAGCAGGAAGTTACAGTGCATAAATAAATCAGCTGAAACCCAGCTGCTTGTGCGCTGGTATGTTGTTGTGAACCTTGTCTGAGATCAGGGTATAACGAACTAAAAGTTAGCATTTACTATCACCACTAGTTTTACTTTGTTGCTGTTATGATTATGTTTGACGAGTTTGCAGTGAAGGCCCCATCCATGCCATGTTGAGCTCAACTCTTTCTATAGTGAGTACAGTGAAGGACTGAAGGCCAGTGAGGACCACCATTCCACAAAGAGGGGAGTACAGATACCAGAACTCACTACAACAAATAGGCTTGAGGCTAAGGGTCTGAGCTCCTGGCTTTATCTTCACCGCCACCAAAGACCGGTAGCAGTTACATAAGTATCACTGTACTTATACATATGAGTCAGCATCATACCAACATCTACACTGGAGAATTTCAATAGCTGTGCAGAAAATGGTGCATGTTTTTGCACCTGAGGTGAGGTGACTTCTATACCACCATACCATTACTAAAATCAACTGTAAATTGTCCATATAGTAACAATCACTCTTTTATAAAATACGTTTGGTTGAAATGTTTTGTAGTTTAGGCTATAAATTTTGTGGTTTGTGAAGAAAAAAAAAGACGATTTTGAAAACTAAACATTGCTTTAAATACGAATGTAACATTTAAGTATTCAAATTATTTGGGCCAGCCCTACAAATTACAAATATATCTTTGAGCTACTAGAACTATATCTCAGGATAAGAAGTGTTACAAGTAAACTTTTTTCTCCCCCAGGCAACACACCGCTGGATACTACCTTAAATCAGCCACAGGAACGGTTTAAAAAACAAATGCAAAAATGGCAAATGAGAGGTGTTGCGAAGAAGTGGAGGAAAGGATGACTTGCGTTAATTAGATCAATAGAAAAATGAATGAAAAAAAGAGAGAACGAGAGTCAGCGCAGGTGTATGAATGCTACAACATCCTTATCCTGACGTTATAAGGGATTCACTTCTAGGCTTTTTTCGTCCCGATGTCTGCCAGCCTGCCTGTCAATTTAGTGAGGCTGGATGCAGACTTGGTAGTATCCTAGGGACCCTCCCCAGCCAACCCTGGATCAAATCCCATTATGAGAATGTGAGCAGCAGACTGAGGGATGAATGGTGTTCAGTTTGTGGTTCCTGTGTCAGCTGCCCGCCTCCAGGCACACACCAGTGATGCTCATGTCCTGTGTTCAGCAGGAAAGGGCTCAGGGGGAGGTGGAGGCAGAGGCGTGGAACTTGACAAAGGCGATGGCCGCAAGCTCCTTGCAGAACTCTTCAAGAACGATCACACCCTCCAGTAACGTCACGTGATCAATACTGAAGGAAAAAAAAACAAACAAAAAAACCCCAGAAAAACATGCACAGATCAAAAAATCATCCACTGCGCAGAACGGTTACAATAAGGCCTCGTCCACACGGACGTCTGAACCAGGCGTTTATCTGGCGTTCGTGACGCCAGGTGAGCGCCTATTAAACGCCGCCCATTTTTCTGCTCACTGAAGCAAATCAAAGCATCCACACGGCGTTCAGCCCCGGCGTTTGGCCGGCTGCGCGTTCGGGCAACGTTTTCTTGGCGTCAAAATCCTGACGAACGCGAGGAAACCTACAGATTGGGCATCAGGCTGGCGTTAAACGCCTTGCTGACGTCGATCAAGCGTCACTACCTAACGCCACAAAAACGCCTATGGCGTTCAGAGCACGTTCATTTCGAACGTCCGTGTGGACGAGGCCTAAGTGTTAGCCAGGTTTCCATCCATTTGCTGAATAAAATTCAAGCATTCCTAAAGACGATGCAAATTAGGCCTTTTCAGCTCTGTTCAAGAAAATAAAACAACTTCTAAAGCTTCTTGTCACAGTTTTCTTTGTTTACATTATAGCATAGAAACACCAAAAGAAAATGGAAAGTGGATCAGTTTACTGAAGTGCAGTACTTAACGCTTCCATAAGGTCTTCTTTTAATTTATATGACCATTTATAGAACAAATGTTACATTTCTGTAGTTATTAGTTTTTGTTACTATGTAAAAGGAGACGTAAGGAGTTTAAACTATATTTATGCCATAAATAGTTTTTTTGTTCTCTAAAAACCAAGTTTGATAAAGAGAAAGATCTTTATGGTTTTTGACAGCCACACGTCTCCTTTACAAAAATGGTTCTCAAAAGGACCACTGCTCCTTACTGGAATCTTTACTTATCTTCATAAAAGCAGTCAAACAAAGTCATTACTTTTACATTAAATAACAGAGTAATAATCACTGCTCTTTATCACGTACTGAGCAAATATATGACGTACCTCAAGCCCTCTGGCTCTAATCCGAGCAGCCTCTTCCTTACCAGCAGCAGTTTAGGGGTAAACTCAGGGATACGGTGGATCCTCAACATTAAGTCTCCAACCACCTAACACATCACAAGGACCAGCAAACTAAGTGAATAATGCAAAGATGACAACAGACTACACAGCTATGAAAAGAAACAGCTTTACCCTAACTATGACAGAAAAGAGAGATCTGCAACCAGGTGCCAGGTTGATGTAGGGGTCTAGCAGGTACTCGTGTAAGTGAGGGTGCGGTAACAGCGACAGTTTTGACAGCACGGATGTCACCTGAAGGTTCACATCATACGGCTGCAGGGAAAGAAGAGAGAAGAAGATTTAGAGACCAGTATAAACTAGGGGTGTGAACTAAATCCTCAGAGCATTGAACATCAGCATGAATTAAGTAGCATAATGTAAAATGGTTGTAGATTTTTTTTTTTCTATTACAGTACTTGAGCGATCATTTAATAAACTCTGACTTTCTGAATAATTAACAAATTCACATTTTAAACAGCATACATCAAAAAACAAAAAAGGAAGAGTGACTCATAATAACAATCAAGCACACAAACTCACTTGGTCTAAGATACGACCCATTCTGTCAAACAGTACTTTGAGAAAATGTCCTTCAAAGAAAGGATTGTCCAGGTTACACTTCTCAATGGGCTTAGGGCTGCTTCGCCAATCCCACCTCTGGCAAATACCGCAATAGTCCCGAAACTGCACAAACACACACAAACCGTGGCAAATTATACCCTGGGTGTTAAGCAAAAGTTTCTACATCTTTAAATTGATTTTTTTGCATAACCTAATTGCTATAGCTTAATGTAAATGCAAAAGATACAACACTTCGACAAAAAGATGGGAAATTCAACTGAAGCAGGAGGATCACACACTACTCACCTGTCTGTGTGCGTCTCTCAGATATGTGTCGTAGCCAGTGCCTTCGACGTGGTAAGACGACTTAGCCTCATCTGGGACCAAGCATAGGAAACTGAAACGGAAGGGAAAGAGGATATACGCTATGAACATTCAACTCACGTGGATGTACATGCACAAAGTACCTAAACTGACTACTGACCTGTTTACAATTTTGTGAACCTCTGTTTTCCCATCAGGCCTTGTGTGTTCTGTAGTCTGTGGAGGAGAGCAGCTGAGCCAATCAGGGCTAGAGAGCCTGGTGTCTGGTGACAGGTCTGAGAACAGCGGGTCCTCCTCTAAATCACTGGTGAGACAAACCAGCAGAAAAGGAAAAATAATTAATCTGTGCAGCTAAGTGTGTGTCTGCACATATTTTAGCAAATATTTGTGGAACACAGAAGAATGTATATTGTGTAGAGCTTGCAAAATATTTATTTCTACATTAACATGGAATATCTAGTTTTATAGTACAAATATAGATCTCTCCTTCTAACAGTAACTAACCAAACTGCTTGCTCTGCTCTCATTGTGAGTTTTCTTCCACATTTAATCAAATATCACATGCAGCTATTAGCACCAAGAATGCATGGTATGCTTGTGCTTTTTCAGTTGTGCATATGGAAGCTGGAGCCTGCCACTGCTTAAATGCATGTGAAATGACCACATACCACTATATCTATCTATACACACACAATCCTTGCAAGCAGAAGAAAAAAAGGCTTCTTTGTAAAATCTATTATCACATCACAAACAACCCACAAATTTGAGATTTGAAAGTGAAATGGGGGGGGGGGGGGATAATTTCCCAAGATCAGTCTAGACTAAATCCCTGCAAGCACCTCAAAAAACAAATAATTGCAAGATTTCCACACACAGACCTCATAGTGCATTGGCAAACATGTCTGTTTAGGATTAAAGAAAACTAAAGTAGTTAATTAGGGGTGGGCGATATGATGAGATCGTGAAGACGATTTATGTGCTGACGATCTGCCAAAGCAGAGAGATTTTTCAAAAGACTACATTCCACCTATGTATTACAGTCTGAATGTTTTTCCTCTGCCAAATTTGATAATCCGCTTCAGAAACAGTGCTCAAACAACGATAGTTTGGTTGTACTGTTGAGTAACTGGCAAAATAGTAAAAAAACTGATTGTTACAAATTAATATAAATACCGTGATGAAATTGTGATTTAACTAATTGCGATATATTTTTGCCATATCGCCCAACCCTAATTCAAATCAACACAATTTTAACAAAAAAAAAAAAATCTAATTAAATTTAACACAATGATGTAGTCCATCAAAAGAGCAAGCCTCAGACACCAACCATGTCTTATGTGATCTGGTGTAAAGAGAAAATCATTCATGCCTGCAAGCAGATCACTTTAAGTGAACAAATAATTGTCAAGGATTATGACAACATTTATACTGCAGTTCAGGTTTATTTGCCTCAGTTTAATTAGCAACACATGAGCTGGGATCTCAGAACCAATCTGCCCTTACACGGCATCGTGCGGCTGGCCGTTCTCCATGTGCTCGCGCTCCTCGCGCTCTTCCTGCGCTTTGTTCTCGGTGTAGTTGCGCTCGTCCAGGCTGCGCAGCACCAGGTTCTGTAACACATGCTGGCATGGCTTCTGCAGTAGCTGCTCAAACAGACGCAGGGTCATGATGCTGATCTGCAGAGAGACAAAGTTATGACTCAACTTACAGTGACTGGGCATCTCAAGAACCGAGAAACAGTGCTTTAAAGATTTAAAGCTTGTAACTTTAGTACAGCCATATCGGTGCCCTGCTATCTAAAGGGGGTATTTTAACACTGCAACTATTTGAATACATGAAACATGCTCTAATTCAGCAGGACAACACTTGGAGGCTTACAAAACAAGAACATTGAGAAAAAAAAAAAAAACTCAGAATAGCAAGTCTGGCTAGACTGACGAAATAAGCCCACTTTGTTCATGAATCTACTGATGAACATACAATACAAAAGCATGTATGTATATGACCATAGTGTAAAGTGTATTGAAAGTAACCACTGGCATAGCTATAAAGCAACAGTGTTGGATCTACAATAGGTGGGGTCAATTTTGTGAGTACAGTCGTGGCCAAAAGTTTTGAGAATGACAAATATTAGTTTTCACAAAGTTTGGTGCTAAACTGCTTTTAGATCT
>JBBJLR010070703.1:0-11009 GCA_037577145.1 Brachypetersius gabonensis
TTTGTGTGTGTTTGTGTGTGTTTGTGTGTGTTTGTGTGTGTTTGTGTGTGTTTGTGTGTGTTTGTGTGTGTTTGTGTAGGCTAATGAAGGCAGTGAGCTCTCATCCAATGAAGAGGAAGAAGAGGAGTGGAGAAGTGACAGCTCAAGGTGAGCATAATGTTCTCCTGTTAGTATCAGTCAGGCTGGCTTTGGGGGTCTGATGCATTTCTGAATATATTATATCTTTTAAATATTGTATTCTATATTGTTCTGCACTGTGAATTTCTTTATATTTTGCTTTGAATCACGTTATGGGTGCAAAAACACTATTTTCTGCCTGTCAGCTTTCTTATATTTGGCATGTTGTAGATAAAATGAAAGAAAATTTCCTTTGCGGGGCTACAATGAGCCTAGATTAAGGAGTTCCAATCATTTGGCACATTCCCGAGTGGCTGTGTAGCTTAACAAAAAAAAATCCTGGTCTGTCCTTCAGTTGTGCGTTTTAGTTTAAGGCAAGGCCTTTTGCTTTGGTGTATGTGTGGTGTTATTTCTGCATTGTGCTATTAATAATTGTTTGTAATTGAAGCCACTCATCCAGTGAGTGTTCGGACTGGACAGCCGATGCGGGAATCACTGTCAGCCCGGCACTGTCATCACGGAGACGGGCTCGCAGACAGATCAGCAGCTCTGAAGAGGAGGAGGAGGAGGAGGAGGAGGAGGAGGAGGAGGAGGAAAACACAGCTGAGGAGGAGCACACGGAACAAACGCAGGACGAAGAAGCTCAGTCTTCATCATCTCAGAAGAAGGCGACAAAGACAAGCAAAACGCCAAAGGTTAATCACTCTTTACTGGTTATGCTGACTCACTTTCTCCTCACTGTGTTCAGGTGGTGTCTCAGTCTCTAAAGGTTTTTCTTCGTTCATTTTTTTTTCGTTTGAATATCTTAGTGCCCGAAACCTAGGCCATCGATGAACCGAGAGGTGTCCTGTGAGTTCCGTCCGTCTCTCTGGATCACTGACGTCATTCCTCGCAAGTCTCCCTTCATCCCACAGCTGGGAGATGAGGTTTGTTTTCACTCCCTCCATGTGTTTGAGTTCACATAAAGACATGCAGTGTGTCCGAAATTGCGCACTTTTAGGGCATAGTGCGTTCACACTGGCAACTAAGCTAAAACTCAGTGCACTGAAAGAACCCAGATGGTGCACTGAAAACTGCCAGTGCAGAACAATGGACACTATGCGCCCTAAACAGACGCCATTTTGACCACGTGGCAGGCGGGGAGGGACTCGGGTTTTCGAGTTAAATAATGACGGCCAACAGTGAAATGCAAGCCCAAGCGGAGGCAACTGGTTCAAAGAAATGTAAGTAACGTAAGTTATTTTACGGATGTACACTGCTGTGTAACTGGCAGATATTTTGGCGGCTGGAGAATCGCAAGCAAATGTTCGTCCATCATTCCACTAAGTGCAAAACGTCAGTGTTCCATTTAGGACAGCACTGACCCCCGGCAGTGTGCACTACAGAAGGAAGTGCTCAGTGTGCACTACACACTACATTTCAGTGTGCGATTTCAGACACACCAATGGTTTTATGTTTTGTTTGTGTGTGTGTGTAGGTGATCTATTTCCGGCAGGGACATGAGGCCTACGTCGAGGCTGTGTGTAGAAACAATCTGTACCACATCAACCTGGACAAGCAGCCATGGAAGAAGACTGAGCTGAGAGTGAGTCTTTCTCCATAAAGTAAAAGCATTAAAGAGTGAGACTGACCATCTGGTGTAAATTAGTCTAACAAATAGACAAAGTGAAATAAGATCACATTAAATGCTACCCCATGTCGCTTTTGGTCTCTGTGCTGGTGTAATGCATTCGCCAAAAAAAAGTCAGGTTTATTTCCTGACCATTGTTTTTTTTCTTTACTGATACGGGGCTGGCCCAAACGGTGGATGAGATGTGGAGAGGAAATGTAAAGGGGCTGCAGAGAAACGGCGAGAGAGAAAAAAAAATGGTCACTTTTGGTAGTGGCAAAATTACTGACATTGGTGTCAGTTTTATTGGTGTCTTCACCATAATTTTGCAGTTTGTCTCGTAACATTTCTGAACTCTGGTGAAATAGGCTAATAATATTGTCAGTGTTGCCGCTAGGAGAACAGATCTTTATAGCATATTCACTTTTTCAAACAATAAAAGTTCTTTAGTTCTTTTATGTCTTCCATGCTGAACTAAATTGACTTACTGACAGTGAGAACATTATTTTTGAACCACCATTCAACATTAACAGTGAGACGGCAGTTAATTATGTATTGCTGGTCATCTCTTGACCTTACAGGCGACAAACATTTACAGTTTTTAATATTGGATTAGATTAATAAATCAGTGTTTTCAGCTGCTTTTATAATTGTACTCTTTTGTCCTCAGGACCAAGAGTTTGTTAAAATAACGGGAATCAAGTACGAGGTGTGTCCCCCGACCCTGTGCTGTTTGAAGCTGACACTGATTGACCCTGGGACAGGCCAAATGACGGACAGGGCCTTCTTCGTCAAGTAAGATCTGTTTCTGCGTTGGGATGTTTTCGAATGATTCTGTGGCTCTGGGGAATCTGGGTTCTCTGATGTGAGGACTGTTTTGTGTCTTGCAGGTATCATGATATGCCGGATGTCATTGACTTCCTGGTTCTCCGACAGAGTTACGATGAGGCGCGAAACAGAGTCTGGGCCCAGAGTACGTCAGACAATGTCACTACAGTTCATCACCTTTCCTTTTTATTGTTTATTTGGGTTTAATCATTAGAAGTGACTGTGCAGGGGTGTGGTTAGGGAGGGGGTTCCAGAAGAAGCCAAAATTTAAAGTGGTCCCAGTGAGGTTCCACCAGGCTGACATTACACTACTCATTGTTGCCTTATTATGACAATGCCCTGCTTGTGACCCTGCTGACGTTGTAGACGATCGGTTCCGGTCTGTGATCGATGACGCCTGGTGGTTTGGGACCATTGTGTGCCAGGAGCCATACCAGCCCGAGTATCCCGACAGCCACTTTCAGTGCTTCAAAGTCAAGTAAGTCTCTGAATCGTTGTTCATGGCGTGTTTGTTTTGATGTGTTTGGGTGAGGTTTGTGACGCTGTGGCTCTTCTGCAGGTGGGACAATGGAGAGACTGAGAAGCTCAGCCCCTGGGACATTGAGGCCATTCCAGAAGATGGTAAATATTTCCTGGTGACTCTTACTCATGTATTCATCACACGTTGAAAAAGATTATCTTATTTTTTTTAAAAAAAGATGATTTTATTTCTACAGCACACATTGAGGTCATTCAGTGAGCTTTATGGAGACAAAATATGCAGAAAAGTAACCATAAAATTAACGAGTAAGAGTCAGTAGGTCCTTATTTGTCCTGTTCGGATCTGAGCATGCAAAGCTCGTTCTGTGGGGCTTTACGAGTTGGTTGTGTGTGTGCGCGTGTGTGTAGCCCAGCTGCCGGATACGGAGGGAGCTGGAGTTCCGATGAGAGACGAGGAGATGAGCGAAATCCTGTACAAACCCAGAGAGGATGAGTGGGGGGGGCAGAGCCGGGAGGAGGAAAGCGCCCGGATCATCGCGGGAATCGACCAGCTGATCACAGTTGGTCAGTTTCTCAGTGTTAAGACACCTCCTTACTTTTACTTTGGGAATCTGTTCAGTAGGTTCCATGTGTGAGATATACATATACATAAATAGTCTCGGCGCACCTCCCCACCATATTTCATCATATTTTGCTTTCAAATGTCTAGATATCCATGTAATTTTAATGTAGTCCAGGCTTCATGAAGGACTTTTCAGTTCTGTTCCTGAGCCTGACCAGTTTCAGAGGAATTTTTTTTAAGACACACAATGACCTACGTATGGATCATTCAAGCAGAATAAAGAGCATCTAACTGAAATCCTGAACCAGTGAAGAACCAGGAGCAGATGATTCCAGATGATCAGGAGGTGATCAGTATACTGGTGGTGCTGAATGCTGAGTGTGTGGAGCTCCTTTATCTAGACTCCTTGTATCTTTAGATACTTTGCAGCCCGTTGCAGTAAAACATTTGTTCCCATTTTTTTAAATTGAATCAACTCAGTATGACAAAGATAAGATAATTGGACACATGAAAGTGTTTTTCAACAACAAGGTGATTCAAAGCAAAATATGAAGAAATGAGGTTCAATACTTTTCCACAGTACTGTGGTGTTTACATAGTAACGACGTTTCATCAGATTTGAGTTCTCGTCTCTGGGTGAACTGAATGTTAATCTTTTTCACCTGCTTCAATGAATTTCATATGAAACATACAGTATAATTTTATTATTGCCAACAATAACTAACTTATTTTTCTTATTTATTAATATTCATTTCTGTTCTATTTTGTTTTCCCTGAGTAGATATTGCTGCCCCCTTCTCTGGTCCGGTGGATCTGAGTCAGTATCCCACCTACTGCACTGTGGTGGCATATCCCACTGATCTGGGCACCATACGGATGAGACTGAAACACAACTTTTACAGGTCAGACCCCACAACTTTCTTACTTTTAACTTCATATCTCAACTCGGGTTCATGATGGGCTGTGTGGAACCGGTTAATTAACATTCAGTTTGAATAAAATCAGGTTGCTGATTTTGATTTTACTGATGTATCACCTTACTGTGTTTCCTTTGTTTATTTGAAGGAGACTTTCTGCACTAATTTGGGACACAAAGTATATTTTTAACAACGCGAGAACCTTTAATGAGCCACGGAGCAAAATTGCACAATCAGCCAAACTGATCACTGATGTCCTCGTGAAGTTCATTAGGTAGGTCTGTTGGTAACCTCTCTCTAACCAGTGTGACTAAACCCATTTGTAATTTATTTACATATTTTTTCACCAGTAAATCGCACTGTAAGGATATCATGGAGATCTACAATGCAGTTGAAAACATGGAGTACACTGAGGACGAGGTCAGTGGTCCATATCCAGATTGAGCCTAAATCTAGACTAATCAGTGTATTGGCACTACAGATTCAAAAGAAACCCGTCTTGTCTTATAGTTTGATTTCTTTCTGATTGCTGTGTTCCTCTGTAGGATCTGGAAGATGTTGATGTACCAGGCACATCTGCTGGACGGAAATCTCACCAGGTAACATCTGACATCACTCATAACGGATACAGTCCATCCGATTTAAACAGCTGTTCTGTCCAAAAAAAGGACCATATTTTATATTGCAGGTTGTTGTAAGGGATGTTAATGGGAGCACAAAATGATCAGCCCTTATTTCAACTGCAACATAAACTTTAAGAATCTGCAGTTCAGTTAACAGTTTACATTTCATTTGTATAGCTTTGTTGCAAAGCAGCTGTGCAAAGTGAGCATTTTTGATGGTGTCTGTGGCAGGAAAAGTTCTGAGATTGTTTGATAAGGTCTGATCCAGAGAGTGAGAGGAGCATCAGGTCAATGGCTGATCAGTAACTCTCTGATCCTGCAGGTCCGGGTCACTTAGAACTTTACAGACTTTATAGATTTTTGCTGACAAGTTTAAACTGTCAGCAAGGTCAGTCTGGCAATAATAAAGGTAGAATGTATGTTTTCAGCTGAGCAGTGTTTTGTAGCTGTACGAAGACTGTTCTTTACCAAACTCTTAATTGGTGGCATGATCAGAAAAATAAATGGTCCTAGAACAGAGCTTTGTGGGACACCATATTTTACTGTCACTGATGTATGAGACACCAACAAGGTCTCCCCCAATGCTGTGCAGCAGCCCTCAGTGGAGGTGGTGCAGGACAGGGATGCCTGGAAGGACGCCTGTAAACAGCTGCTGAACTATATGTTTGAGTGTGAGGACTCTGAGCCTTTTCGCCAGCCTGTGGATCAAAACGAGTATCCGGTGAGTTCACAGTCCATAACCTGTATAGAAACCTTCTACAGAACATCTCACCTGTGAAACAAGGTGCACGTCCTCAGGAACCCCTACAAAAGCATTGAGAAATCATGATGGTTCCAAACAGCCAAAACAAAGCAGTCACAATTTAAGCCAAGTAAATAGTTGATGAGGTAGTCAATCTGAACAGAAAGATGATTTTGCTATTTTGAATGTGTGTGTCAATCAGGACTATTCACAGATCATAGATACTCCCATGGATCTGGAAACTGTCAGGAGAACGCTTGAAGAAGAACGCTATGAAAACCCTACTGATTTATGCAAAGACACCAGGCTCATTTTTGCCAATGCTAAAGCCTACACGCCAAACAAACGCTCGAAGGTGAGTGACGGCTCTCTCCCTATTCTGGGAGATCATCCTCCCTGAAGGTATCAACACCATCTGTCCTCATTCAACTAGTCAAGGAGTTCTGAAGATACTGGTGTTGATTTAATTTGCATGGGGATTGACTTCTCATAGATGTTGAAGATCAGGGTGGTGAGGGTTGGATACTGACTGATGAGATAAATGAATGGGAAAGAGATTTAGACATGTCTGATTCTGCACAGCTCTCTAAATATTAACTATAATATTTCATGGTGGTGTACTGGATTCTTAGAGGGCATTAATTATCCAGTCAGATCAAACACAGTCTCTTGCGGGTTCACAGCGGCACATGACTTTTCTCTGATAATCCAGTTTGTAATGAAAGTTATTTTGCATGTCTCTTTTCTTAGTGTTATCAAATTGATCCTCTCTATCCTCTGCGATGTTCAGATTTACAGCATGACCCTGCGTCTGTCTGCACTGTTTGAGGAGCGAATTCGAAAGATCATCTCGGACTACAGGACTGCGGTGAAGAGCAGCTCCAGGCTGCGGCGCAGTCAGAGGTTCAGAAAGAGGCTCCAGCAGCAGGAGCCCACTGGTCCTCTCCGCAGCCTGGAATCCACTAGGTGGGCTTTTTTTTGTCTGAACATAACCTCTGTAATCATTCCCACATTTATACCTTAAACATACGCTACACGCCAGAGGTTTTTAAAAAAATTGCATGTCTTTCAAAATTTTCTTAAATGAAACGTTAGGAATACTTTATTGTAACGGCCTGGATTTGAAGTGTAGCAATCTACACTGGAAGTGCAGTTTAATGGATGTTTATATTTATGTTAAAGTTTATGTTCGGGTTCCATCATTCCCGTGCAAATCTGTGGGTGGACCCAAACTTATGGCTTGTAGTGTAATAACTATTTTTTTAACCCTGTCTTGTTGTGTCCCGGTGTGCGTCCTCAGTCAGAAAAGGGCTGCTGCTAAAACTCAGGGACAGGTGCATCCACATGCGACCAAAACTACCTCAGCCAGAGTGTCTGCGTCAGAGCGCCGCCGCAGGAAGCCGAAGAGACGCAGGTCCACCTACACGTCAGCAGACGAGGAGTCTGAGGGCTCCAACAGAAGTGCGTCCTCCACCTCAGGTATCGATCTTGATCTGTTAGATCCTCTGTTCTGCAGGAAAGTCGGCGATTCTCCTCCATAGCCTCAGCACTCTCCTCCACACTGAACACAGTCCTGTTTTCATGCTCTGAGTTCTTTTACTGCTATTTGTCTCTCAAATCACACAGAAGTGAAGCTCCTGCTTTAACGGACGTTCAGATAATTACCAATAGAATTTTTATAAATGGTCATGGAGCAGCACAAGCCACTCCACTGACAGAACAGAGTGCTAAAAAGTGTTGTCAGGTTTATTGATATGCGATGAGTTTTCCATATCAGTCGTCTGGTTTGAAGTGTGTTCAGGTATGACTGTAAGAACCGTGTAGAACCAGTCGTGGTGGAACCTCAGTAAAGCAGGTCTTTTCTTCAGTTTTTTTCCTGTAAAATGCTCTTTTCTGAATCTGCTCTGAAGGAGAGTCTGAGAGCGAGGCGTCCTTCACTGAGCTGGATGAAGAAGACAGAAGCCCTTCATCCTCTCGTAAGTTCAGGCGGGAAACCAGAGCGTCTAGGAGGGCCGTTCAGAAAAGAGAGAACAGAGGAGCACAGAGGAAGCAGAGTGAGTGTGAGGGACCTACTGAACTGGTGTGTGTGTGTTTGGTTCGGATTGGGCTGTGATGGGTTTTCCTCTTCTCCTGTTTCAGTCGGTGAGAGCAGAAGTGAGAATGACTCCAGTGAGGAGGATGGTGAGAATTCTGAGAAATCAACTTCCTCAAAACTCCAGACGAGCAGAAGCAGGAGCAGCAGGTCCACACGCCTGACAAGAACCTCCACCACGGACCGCAAGAAGTCTGGTAACTAAGAGCACATTCACCGTCTCATTGTAGTCAGTTGAGTTGCCTGCTTGAATGTTTTTGTTTTGTTATTTATTAAAACAATTTAGCAGCATATTCAATTTAGCTGTGCCTAAATCATACAGTAATCTCCCTCTTTTTGCCGGGTTTACATTCCAAGAGCACCCGTGTATAGTAAAAAAAATATTAAATTTCTAGTGTAAACCCTAAATTTGACCCCATATATGCTCCTAGAACACGTTCATTTTTTGAAGTTTAATGCATTACCCTTAAACAAAATGTAAAGGTAAATAAATAATCAGAAAACTTTATTGCTTAAAAAAAGGTTAGCATTAGTAGCATGCGTACACAAAAGAAAGGTTGAAATAACTCTCTCTACCCTCATGTTTAGACAGGGCACAGCTTAATAATACTAAATAAACTGAGAACTTTTAAAAATTTTAAAACACTAGAATACGAGGACAAGACACAGAGCAGTCATGCTTCATGCTGCAGCTTTTTTATGGAGGTTGACAACGTTTTGGTTGTCCAGCAGTGGCAGTAATAGAATTTGGTTTTTAGAAAAAATCCGTACTAGACTGATTTTTGATCTGTGTAAAACTGAGGGGTTACTGTAATACAGAAATATGCAAATTAGCCAGTCATTTCCATTTTTGCAGTACACAGTGATTCAGAATAATTTACTTGTTTGTTTTTTTTACATTTAACACAGGACAGTGAAACATTAATCCCCAGTGTTTTATGTAACCGTTAGAAGGATACTGTGTGTGTGTGTGTTCTGTTAAGTGGTGGGTTAAATTGTCCTGACAGAATTTGTGTGCGTTTCAGAGTGTATGTCTCAGGTGAATGGTGTAAGCAGATCTTCTCGGGTGGAGAGCAGGAGAACCCGCCGCAGCAGCGGTTCTGAGGGAGAACCTTCAGATGGCGAGGACGGTGAGCGACGTGTGGCTCGGAGGCCCCGAAGAACTGCAGTGGCCGCGGTCAGTAAGATGAAGCTGCTGGACGTGTTGGAGGAGGAGGAGGAGGAGGAGGACGGTTCGGAGCAGGAGGGCACGAGGAACAGCAGGCTGCCCCCCCGCTCCAGCAAACGCCCCCCAGTCCTCCAAAGCAGCTCCGACTCAGAGCAGGAAGAAGGTATGAAGACCTGGCCATCAGAACCTTTCTTACTGGCCAAGTTATCAGAAAGCTGTCACATTAATATGTACAGTAACCACCCCACCCCCGCTTTTCCCGGGGGTTGCGTTTCAAGAGCACCCGCATAGTTGTTGTGGTGTGGTTAAAAATGCCTATTTCCATAGTGTAAACCCTTTGTATGCCCCCAAACATGCTGTAACAATAAGCCTGTGTCCGTACTGTAGTTTACACTGAACTCCAGCAGTGCTAGAATGTAAATACTAATGTTACCCCTGTATAGACTGGGCTACCAGCAGTTATCATTGGCATAAGCAATTAACTGCAGTAATAACATTATCACATATCGAATGTTTTACTCATATCGTGCAGCCCTACTGTAAATTATATTAATTTGAGTGTTGCGATGGCGATATCACATGCAATAAAGAAGTAAAAACGTAGCCTTTATAGTGTTAATGTTTTTCTGCTTTGGATTTGCTGGTAATAAAGACTCCAGACTCTGACAAGTCCATGCAGAAAAAAATGAAATGCAATACTTCCATTCCAACATTTTTTTAAAAAAGAATTTACTTAAACAAAGCATTTTAATGCCTCCCATAAAACATTTGAATATTTCAACATTGTTGGAATAAAAACTGAAAATATTTAATATCTTATAATATCTTAAATAAACATAATTTAAATGATTAAGTTCTTAGTCAGAAAAAAAATAGCAAAAGGAACAATCTATAACAACAGCACAGAAGATGAAGAAACTGCCCAGTGATTTTTTTTTTTTGCCGTCATCTCTGTGACACTGGATGAAGAGTTTGCAGTTCAGTCTTTTGCGATATGCAAAATTTTTTCAAGATATGTATATTGCGCATGTTGATATCGCAATGACTATAAATTTGCGATATAATGTGCAGCCCTACTTTACAGTAATAAAAATGCAGGGCCTTAAGAAGAATACATGGAAAACAACAAGAACACTCCAGATGCTCCACAGGTAAAAAAAATTCTGGGCAGCACCCAATCAGCACTAAGAAAAAGTAAATTACGTTCTCGGATTGGATACTTTCAAACCTCCTGTCTCTGAGTGCAGCATGAAAAAGCTGTGATGCCTGGGACCTTGTCCTCCACGCCCCCTCGTCCTTGTGCTGGGTTTATATTCGGGCGCAGTGCTTAGCAACCCAGCACGAGGGGGCGTGGCGACGAGGCCCCGACTCAAAAAAGCAAAAAAATGTGGAGGATATCTGCCTTTTCTGTGCATGTGTGTGTGGGGGTGCCGCAAAAAATTTAGTTTGGGTCTCCGAAAAAGTCAGTGTGAGACTGAAATCGTGCCTGCTGACCCCTGTAAAAGTGGGGGGTTACTGTACAGGATTTTCACGCAAAAACAAACACCGACCCAAATCAGAAGTTTGTGTCAAACAGCTGGGATGTGACCAGCTTATGTCTGTGTTTTGTTTTGGTTTTTTTGTCATTCTAATTTTCTGTCCTGCACACAGGGTCGCATGACAGTGACCCGGTCAGTGAGGGTGAGAAGAGTGAGGCCAGTGCTGACAGTGACCTCCCCTCAATCTGGAACGGTGGGGGCAAGAGACACGGCCGCAGATCGTCCAGGAGGACCGAACTGAGAGAAGGTGATCACCGCTGAAGTGTGTGTGTGTGTGTGTGTGTGTGTGTGTGTGTGTGTGTGTGTGTGTGTGTGTGTGTGTGTGTGTGTGTG
>JBBJLR010070733.1:0-11006 GCA_037577145.1 Brachypetersius gabonensis
ATAGATAGATATATAGATATATATATATAGATATATATATATATATATATATATATATATAAAATATAAAAAATCTGACTGAAGCTTCAATTATTTGAAAATATTTATTAAACACATCAAATAATTAATATTTTCTAAGATTTGAGAGCTGCAACTCAGATTTAAGTACATTTTCACAATTATTTCTATGATAAAATTTCGGGAGATTCATTTTGAAGACCTTTTCTTTCATATAAGACCAAAAAAGAAAAATCTATATTTGTGATCTTTTTCAGATAGAATGCAGACTTCCGACTCTTTTTGGCAGATCGGGTCACATATTTGTTGGGTCCCCTCACTAAACCTGTCCATGTCCATCAGTACAGCCCCCCCAAAACATCACTACCTCGATTGAACCATAAATAAATTAATCATCTCTACATATGTTGAGTTTTCACTGCACCGGTGCCACAGTAGTCTGTAAAGGAATATCTCCCAGATTAAAGACTAGAATCCCACACAGCTGTTGTCCTGGTGGCTAGAGAGTTGCTCGAATTAGGAAGGTTTAAATCCCACGACTTCCAGTGGCACCACTGATACCCCTTTTCCACTACATTGTTACTGGTGCCAGGTGCCTGAACTGGGACCCTGCCCAGAACCGGCCCGCATTTACACTAGACAGGAGCTCAGCGGGAGCCGCAAGAGAATACGTGACAGGCCACGCCCACCAAATGCAGATTATTCAGCGGGTTATTACCGTTAAAGAGATTGACCTGAAAGAGACAACGATTACGTACATGGCTCCGCCCACCGCTCCTGACGTCACGGGTTCTCGCTACGAGACCAGTTTAGACGCCGGTTCGGTGCTTGTTTTAGGGACCGGCACCAATTTTTTTCTGTGGAAAAATATTTTCAGGTCGATCTCTTTAACGGTAATAACCCGCTGAATAATCTGCATTTGGACGCTGAAATAAATCCTCAAAGTTTAGAGAATGACCAGCAAGCAGGAACTGAGTTCGGCCATGTTTGTTTCTGTTTAGTGGGCGTGGCCTGGGATGTATTCTCTTGCGGCTCCCGCTGAGCTCCTTCTAGTGTAAAGGCGGGCCGGTTCTGGGCAGGTTCCCAGTTCAGCACCAGAACCGGCTCCTGGCACCAGCACCAGTGCAGTAGAAAAGGGGTATCAGGGGAGCTTAGCAGTCTTGGGAATCTTTCTGTAGAACAAACCTGACCAACTCGGCCCAAACCAGAGGAACTGCATGGAGCTCCAGAATTATTTCCCACTTCTGGGAAACCTCACCATTTTTAAACCTCTCACAGTTCAGCTCTGTCCTTTCTGCCAGTTCAGGATCTTCACTGGACTTGAGCTGTTTGAATTTGAATTAAAATAAGCTTGAAACACTGTAGTGATCTAAAACTTTTGACCAGTAATGTACTTCTAAATATGTATCCTGAAGGTGGGAGGAGCTTTTTGAGAACAAAGAAGCACCATGAGGTTAAAAAGGACTAATTTGAAGCTCTCTTCTGTTTCATCTCATGTCTTCAGAAGGTTTCGGATAAAAAAGTAACATTGAAAAGATATCATAGTACAGTATATCAGTATATGATCAATGATGGAAGGGATGTGCCTGACGAGGGTAAACTCCCTCTTTCGGTGCACAGCTCTTTATAGAACACACCACTGTATGGATTAGAAGGGAGATGGTATCTCCTTTATTGAATAGATGAGAGCTTCAGAGACGCAAGATAATCAATAAGAGACGTGATCTAGCATGACCGCGAATGCTGAGCAGCTACTGGAGCGCCTCTAAAAAAACAAAGCTTCCTAGAGGGGTCTCGGCTCAACACTCTTGGAAAAGCTTTACCTGCAGAACCTTTACTTTGCAGAATCTGTACCTTTAAAAAGAAAATATGTTCCACAAAGTGTTCATTGAACTATGCTTAGAAATACTATCTCCTCAAAGCACCATTATTGGGAAATGTGAAGGTATTAACCAGTATTGGGTTCTACCAAGAACTTGGGTTCTATAGACTGTGAAAAAATGTTTTTTATGCAGTGTCGTTCGACAGAAAGGACATTTAGGGAACCAAAAACTGTCCTCCCATGGCATCACACGAGGTACCCTTATTTTCAAGGGTGCATTTGAAGTGCTCTTTTGTACAAACCGGGTTTTGCAGTTTTGCAAGTCTCTTTGAAATGTTCTTTAAGGAACCAAAAATGGTTCTCCTTTGGCAAAATGCAAGGAAATGTCTTTATTTTTTTAGAGTGTGTATATTGTAGGAACCTTGTTCTTCATTCTTGTAAGGTTTCTTCACAGGTCCTTTCTTCACAAATCTCCTACAAAACAGAGTCTTCAACAATCATTGAAAGGTTCTTTAAGCAACCAAAAACTGTTCTTCCATGGTATCATACTAATAACATACCTTTAAACCCTCCTTCATATGTGCAGATCTCTGTCAAAACAGGCTCTTTGAAGAACCAATCGTCAAAAGGTTCTTTTAGGACCTAAAAAGGGTTCCAATTCGAGCTTTATCATTAGGAGAGAGTATTCCTGTCCTTGCCTGGCGCTTCTTGGCATCGGGAAGGTGGATTAGCGAAGGAAGCGGTTGGGTTTGAAGGCGCATGGGGGTAGAAAAGCTCCTGAAATGACATGTAGGTGATTGCGCTCACAATCCGGCGGCTTGTTTGTTCCATTATCAGAGTGCGGTTCACCAGAGATGGGCCGGGGGCGGAACTTCTGAAAAGCGGCTTTAGAAAGCGGCTCGGCGCTAAACGGCGCTCCGTGACTCTCCGGTGATGATACAGACCCATTTGTTATGACCCCTTAATGCATTCTGATCATGGAAACCCCCCGTCCGCCCGCACCGACTCGGGCTCAGACTTACTTTGTACGACCCAATTTATGAGCGCCTTAAGTTGAACCGACAGTCAGCTAGCGCGCTAGCTCGCTAACCCTTTGGTCGGCCAAAGGGAGGGGAAAAAGGCGGATGGATGCTGTCCTCACCTCTGAAAAAGTCCCTGTTTGCGCTTTCCAGCTTGGTGCTCTCCAAAGCTTAAACACCCGTCCAATTTAAATTTGACTGTGTGCTCAGTGTGTGTGTGTGTGTGTGTGTGTGTGTGTGTGTGAAAGGCCTATTTCGGGCCTGCGCTCCTCCGAGAGCGGTGTGTATTGAGTGCTTGGTCTGCACACTCATTTGGATGACACTTTATATGGAGGTCCTGACTCACCGAGGCTTGCTCCAGGTGCCGTCGTGCTTCATGGAGGCGTCCCACGTTGGACGCTCGGGCCACCTAATAGCCCAGAACGCGGCGCAGCGGCGGCGCCGATTTATCGCGTTAAATTTAACCCCATTAAATGTAGAGCCACGCTCAGAAGCCTCCCCTTCCCAACAACAAACGGCTCAGTGTGTGTGTCGACGCCGTGCCAAACGGCAGGTTGCGCACATGTCAGGTGGATGATTCAATTAAATGGGTTTTATTGTTCTCCGCAGCGTAAACTTGTCTTCAGCTTCCACCTGAAGCACGCCGAAGAAGGGTGTCAGCACGTCGAGTGTATAAATAGCTTGTAGTTCTGCAGAAAGTCACTGAAGCAGCAGTACAGCTCTGTGCAAAAATCTTGAGCCACCCATCTCTTCATATTTCGCTCCCAAACAGCCAGAACTTCTCATATTTTAAATATTTTAAAGTGTTCTTGAGGAACAGTTCTCATTCAAGCAGAACAAAGAGCTGAGTGGGCGGAGCTCGTTTATCTAGAGCTCCTTGTATCTTTAGACACTTTGCAGCCTGTCAGTAAAACATTTGTTCACATTTATTCCATTTAGTCTACACAATATGCCAAAGCCAAAAATTTGAAAACAGAAAATTTATTAGAAAAAATATTGGATTGTATCATGATGTAACATTTATTTAATTAAAAATGAGCTTACTGTAAAAAACAGTAAGCTTACAGTTATTTAAATAACATAATGGTGGTATGAGTTCTGGAAGCTGATATCCTTTCTGTTCACAGTAATCCCCCAGTTTTATGCGGATCAGGAGTCATGGGTTTAGTTCTTCTTTTGAGAACCGAACTCATACTATTACTCGAAAATCCTTTTTTTTTTTTTTTGCTTTTTTGTGGAAATAAATGGACTTGTTCTGGATCTTTTCACACAAGGGGACCCATTCACCTCGTCGCGGTGTCCCAATACTTTTGTCTGGCGACCTTCAGAGTTGTGAAAAACACTCACACACTTCAAACAAAGTGTTCTGGGAGCAGATTTGGGGGCAGATTTATGGTTTACACTATAAAAAAGGGCATTTTTAGGCATTTCTACCAAAACACAACAACGCAGTTTTTCAATATATGCGGGTGCTCTTTAATGAAAAGCGGGTCATTACTGTAATCTACAGTAACTTCCTGTAAACAAAAAGGTCTTCCCCAGAGTTTAACAGAAATAACATGCAGACAATATGCTTTAAAATTCCACAACATTAAAAAGAAAACGATTTCATGAAAAGGGTCTTTGATCAGTTATTATGTGCTGTGATATTACGTCCCGGGCACCAGCGACTCTAATGTGGGTTTATCGGTTACAGAAAACAAATGAAAGATTAAATATTTATTATGCAAATGTTTAGGTTCCCGATTCATAGAATTTTCAGCGGTTTTTCTATACAGTGCATGTTTACCTCAGATATGAGGAGCCTTTCTATTAATTGTGAGTTAATTCTATTGGGAAACCAAACCAGAGCTACTGTTTTGTCACACAATTGGGACAAAGCAGTGTGGGCTGGAAATGGGTTTTTCAAATGAAAAATCACAAAAAAAAGTCCTTGGAAATGTGAGTCATCAGCGCACATTACTTCCTTCCACCACCCCGAGGATTGAGCTCATTACGCTGCTTAAAACGTCTTATTTTTTTGCCATCGGCTTCGGTTACAAGTAGCCATTCCAGCAGCAGCTGTTTCACACCCATCAACTTCACGACTAACCATCAAGGGACCTTTATAGTGTGCCACTGTTCAACCAGCCTCAGAATCACATTATAAGGGGCCTAATTTATAACCGTCAAAGTTTAGAGGAATATCCTGTGGACAAAATTAATAATAAGAACCCTGAGTGACACCCTCCTGCTCTGCAGATATCCTGCAGCTGTAGAGGCGGAGGAACAAGATACAGTAGTTAACAATATAAAGATACTTTATATACTGATGGAAGACACATCAAAGGAAAACTTTTGTCTTGTAAATACAGTTTGATGAATTGTACATGAGATAACATGGTAAAATCCTTATTTTACCAGGGGTGTAAACCTTAGTCCTAGGCTTATTACTCAGCTAAACTTAAGTTTATTTGATAACTCATTAAAAAGGCATTGCCATCATTTATTTTCGAGTAATTGAGTAATCGTATAAACACAATTTGGGGCATTTATTTTATTTTACTGTACGATGGCCACAGCTCACTTAACATTATAAGAGATCCTGCTGGTGTAGGTTTCCTCTTTTTAAGTGATTCAAGTACTAGTAAGTACAAGCACCCTTGTGGAGAATGTCAAAACTGCTGAGCATGACTTTATAATGACCGGTTTTGTTAGGTCCCGTCAGCGGCCACCAGGGGTCGCTTTTGGTTTAATGGGATTTATGATGTTTTTGTTTTGTGTCTTTTATTTTGACATCCTGAGTACACCAGAGTTAAGTAAGTCATGTATTAGTTTCAGCTGCTGGTGTACTCAGTATTTACTGATTGGTTTGAAGTTCTGTAGAGAGTATTTAAGTGTGTTTTGGACCAACTGGGGTTGTTAGTCAACCGCCATATTCCGTCACAGAAGCTCCGTCACCTGGGATGTGTTTGTTCTCCTTTGTGGTTTCGTTTATGGGCCCTCATGGCCTTTTGGCTTCTGTAAGTGTTGTAAATAAAGAAAACTAGAGATAAATGTCTGCACTGGTGCCTACCATCATCAGAGAAGATGTGACAGGTTTATTATTCAAATCATTGATTCATAAGCATACATTTGATTACGACATCTATAAACTATTATTATGCAGCAATCAATGATTAGATCATTATTTTGCTTTAATATTAGCATTGAGTCGGATGGACAGAAATACCTGAGGATTTGAAGATTTTCCCTCAAAGCTGAAAGCTTTAAGTCTGCCTGACAGGGGTGGTTTTACTGGTCTACCAGGAGTCCAATATCCTTCATTAATCTCCAGCTTTGGAGATGTTTCACTTTTTATGGCCTTTTACTGAATCCTCCTGAAAAGTGAACAAAATTGTCCTTAAATGAGAAGCACAGTCAATAATGCTAATATTGCGAAAAAAATGAATTTCATTACATTTGCTTTACTTGCACATTAGTGTTGCTGAGACTTTCCAGAATGTAACTATATGTGTCACTTTTGAATAGATGTTTTTAGTGAGATGAAATACTTACAAAATGTAAAGATGTAGCAAACTGCCTCAGAGTGCCTGAAAGTGAATAGTCCCCATGTAGCGCGATTCAAAACTGCTGGCTACTTGTTTATACTTACTGTTAGCAATGTTTGTGTGCATGATTGAATGAATGACTGGAAAATAAATAAATATGTGTGACATTTGCACAGTTTATAATCAGTTGCGCATGTTTGAATATTTGCGTCATACCTGCGGTGTGTACAGTGGTATGCAAAAGTTTGGGCACCCCTGATAATTATCATGATTCTTCTTTGTAAATAATTGGTTGTTTGGATCAGCAATTTCATATATATATCATACATCAGATGAACACAGTGACATTTGAGAAGTGAAGTGAAGTGTATAGGATTTACAGAAAGTGTAAAATAGATACTTAAACAAAATTAAACAGAATGATTATCTTTATCAGGGGTGCCCAAACTTTTGCATACCACTGTATCTTTAGGTTCCAGCTGACACTTTTTTAGTGTTAAGAACAGACATATTTCTCAATTCCACATTTGGGGTCTTGAAAACACTTATTTGCCTGATAATGGTGGCGCTAGAGAGCAGTTTACGCGGTGCTGGGAGTGTCGTTTTTCTGTTAGCGGATGTGGAGGACACTTGGCCACCAAACACCAAAGCACATGAATGCCTAACGTCCTCTTTGCAAGCTCCAAAGTCCAGCCCAGCAGGGAAAATGGGTTCAAAGGACACACAGAGGCCTTCCTTATTTCGTAAATGGCTTCATGTCCCGCCCAGAGGCCCCTCTGCGAGTCCTGGGTGAGCTCCAGTGCCCCTTTAACCAGCATGTCTTACCTTTCGGCTTCTATTACTCTAATCAATGGTATGCATTAGCCGTCCTCCAGCATTCGAGCCTCAGAAACAGCTGAGAGGCAGAGAGACACAGTAAGAGAGAGAGAGATACAAGGTGAATGGTGAAGTGCCTTTGTCTCCTCTCTCGCGTCGCTTCAGCTTTCCCTCATGCATGAACCCATGGTTTGATTGTGACTCTGGTTAAAAGGGAGGCACTGGTTTAGCCTTGAGACGTTTCGAGTGACAGAAGCGAGTGCTTCTGTGTTCAAATGTAGACGTCAGACAAGGATTAGGTGAGTCTGAGTGGAGTAAGCTCTCATACATAGTTATTATAAAAAATGAATTCTTGCCCACCCCAGCTTCATTAAGGTGGAACAGACTAGTGGGCGTGGTTTAGGGCGCAGTATGACTTACTGTGAGCTGTAAAAATGAACTAAATTATAGTGTGTAGTCGAACACTGTGGGTGCACAAACCTTCTCAGGAGCAGGAGAGCTGCTCTAGAATCAGCTTTTGTGACTCTTAAAATCCAAGATCTGTCTTCCTGACGACTGTTTCATCAACATTAGCCCAGGCGTTGTCTGAAGGAAGTCGTACAGTGTCCTGAACTACATTCACAAGTCTGCTTCACATTAGAGCTGGAAGAGGTTTGAGCTGGTAGAGAGAGTTTTTTCAACGTTTCTTTGTTTTGGCTCGCCTCACGGTGCTAATGCTAACCGCTAATGCTAAAGTTTTTTGATTCTGATTATTTATTTACCTTTACATTTTCTTTAAGGGTAATGCACTAAACTGAGTTTAACATGAAATTAAAGTCTTCTGGGAGCAGATTTGGGGGCATATCTTGGAATGTAACCCCCGTGAAAAACTGGGGATTGCTGTAATTGCTTCGTCTGTGTCACACAGGTCTAGTTTATTCATTCGAATAACAAACATCTATATTAACAAACACAACTCTGAGACAGATTGAATCATTGCTAGGGGTTAAGGTGGTGAACCCAGGAGACGTGTGTCCTTCCCTTGATCAAAAGCAGCGGCACGTGGCTTCGTTCTCCGACACGACTGTTTTATTTCAGTCGCAGGCATTATTAGCTATTCCTGTCTGCCGTTGTGTCTGGAGGTGTTACATGACGAACCCAGAGGTGTTTGATAAATGCTGAATTCTCGCTATCGGCCTTTTCCAGGCCTTGTAGTCGCTGTCTTATCATATTAGGCAGCCTCCATGCTGGAACGTCTGCACGGTTTTCACTTAGCCTTAATTTCCTTGACAATAGCTGTGAACACACACACACACACACACACACACACACACACACACACACACACACACACACACACACACACAAAATATGTCACTTCCTATGGAGAGACGGAGGTGAGTGCAATATCCCTAATTTCAGTGTGTTTGACAAGTGAAGCATGTTTTTCCAGCTAGCCACGAGTGTGTGTGTGTGTGTGTGTGTGTGTGTGTGTGTGTGTGTGTGAGAAAGAGAGTGAGAAACATCAGCAAGAGTATTGGTCATGGTCGCCCCCCCAGAGCCCACACCACCCTTTTCTTATTCTAACAATTAGCTGTCCCGCTCTCAGGGGGTTGGACCAAAGGTGAGGCGGGCGAGAGACGGCTGGTGACACACTCGTGGCTTCGGGCCGCCGTCTTGACCAGAGGAGTCACTGGCTGTCACTTCGCATCACTGTCTAGCGCGCCGCTAATAGCATTTCCGAAGTGCGCCGGGGTGGGAGAGGGGGGCCGGCATTCTTTTGTCGGCGCTCATAGACAAAAGGTGTGGCCTCAGACGTGGAGAACGCAACAGAGAGAGAGAGAGGGAGAGAAAGAGAGAGAGGGAACCGAGGGATTCAAGGCTTTAAGCCTAATCCGCTAATTCCTGTAGCAAAGCGGCCCGAAAGCTTCATTACTCAGGCGGACGGAAGCGGGCCCACCCATACGGGTTCGAGCATCTCGGGAAGCACTTCTTCTATTTTTTTTTTAAATGCACTGCCATGTTTACTGAATTTCAAATTTCGTCCTTAAAGTCCGTCTCCAGCAGAGCCGTTCGCCTGCGGTCACACGGTCAAAAGTTTGAGCTCGCATCCTCGAAAGAGAGGATTCTGAAACGTGCCATTTTTCAGCACAATTTGAGTTTATTTACCAAGTTAAATTCAGTAAATAAACGAAAAGTATGTATTTAAATGTGAAACGGGTCTCTGAACTTATTTACAGTTTGCAAAATCACCAAAATGTGCTATTTGCATATGACTGAATCAACACAGTTCTGCCACTTTTCTTTAGGTACACCCACCTATATGTGGCCTATTTTAGCAGATTCTCACTGTAGTTTACGATTACAGACTACAGTACATAACATGTTTATATATGTACACACGGCTCTGTGCTTTGAATCAGCTGGTGCAAAAAAACTAACTAATGCCTCTCAAACTCTTATCTTTCTCAGATTAAGTCGGTTAAATGAAATTAAAGGGAGCAAATGTTTTACTATGACAGGCTGCAAAGTGTCACACAAACACACACACACACACAGACACACACAGACACACACACACACACACACACACACACACACATATATATATATATATATATATATATATATATTCCAGTATATGTACTCCAGTATACAACCAAATATGTTTTAATAGCCTCACTGTGCAGCTCTATGTTTGAACGAGAACCACAGCTGGTGGCTTAATGGTTAGAGCGTTCGCCCTGCAATTAGGAAGTTGTGGGTTCGGTTCCCAAATCTGCTAGTGACACCACTAAGGTCCCCACATGCTGCTCCCCTGCTTATTCACTTCACTCTGTGAATTGGGTTAAACGCAGAGGAAGAATTTGGTGCTGTTCACATATAACAGAATTTCACTTCTTAAATGCAGAGGAAGACTTTTTAACATCTCTCTGAGCGTTTTGGGGGGGGAAGGGGGTTATGCTCTCCTCTGTAGCTCTGGAAGAAGCTCGCCATCACGCCGTAACAGAACCGACGCTTGGAGAGCTGCTCCACCCAGGAGTTCATGTTACCGCTTCATGTTTCTCCAGAATTGATCCAGGATTGATGGAATTGACTGCCACCTTGATGGATGTCACTGTAATAGCCGGTCCCTGTCCCTGGGGCGTCACTAAAAAGTGCATTCAAAGTGTACTTTTAATAATAATTACGTAACCGAAAATAAAAGGCTGTGAATGAACCTGAACATTTCATGCCTTCATTTCTAAAAAAAACACTATTTGTTCAAAAAACGGCTGCAGTTTTGCTACAATTAGTGGCAGCCCGACTACGCCCATGACTACGCTTTAGCACTCCCGTAGAACCAGACCTGATAACAGCCATCAATTATCTTCTCATAAGGATTTCCAATAGCTGTCAGAGCCTGTGCTAATTGGGTTTGAAGATGTGCTCCTTGTTGCTACTGCTCTTACACATTAGCAGATTTGCATGTTGGCCCTGATGTACCTGAGAGGGAAAGAGCATTAGAGTGTTAAACTGTCTGCTCCGACGCTGTGCAAGTGTGTGTGGAGACCTGGAAACATCTGTGTGTCACAACAGATATGAGCCCAATTTAAAAGCTTTGTTTTTTATATAATTTTACACATTTTTTATTTTTTTGTGTAATCACCACAGCACACTTTTCTAAACCAGGTTTTCATGCTGATCTCAGACCTGCTCTCAGTGTTTCTCAGTCACATCCACTTTCTGAGTGCTGAGTAATATCAGATCTGCAATAGACTTGCATGCGGTTTTTATTAAAGCGCAGCTCCAATCAAGAACTGTTTCAATATTTTCAGAGTG